>QFFD01003232.1:0-13561 GCA_003314615.1 Pholiota microspora
TAAAGGATCCGTGTTTCATAAACACATGGACAGAATGAGATAAGGATTGCGCGAGCGCGCGCAAGGTGAGAATTTCAAATAACAGAAAGATAGAGTCCATACTAATAATGTGCCACAACAATGGCGGCTGAATGGATTGCATGCGCGTTGCATGTTTGCGTGAATTATTCCAACAGGAAAAGGGGTAATTGTAACATAGACTCACATTACACTAGTATATATTATCTCAATCTGTATGATCATAAGTATTGCAAGTAAACTTCTTCAATATTCAAATTTTGTACTAGTACAGCAAAATTTCAGGGATATACAACTTTGTCCCAACTTATGACACTTTCTGGCAGTAGCAGTAGTACCAGTATAGGTACAGTAGACAAGAAGTCTGAGGCTCTCGACAACCGAGCCAAGCAATCAACTCTTGGTGGTGCATGCCAAAAATGCCTTCTTCTGCCTCTACTTCACCTAGGGCAGCAGTAGCCTAGCACCAATAGGTGGAGATATCCATGATGTAGAATCCCACCTCCTGGCACTTCCTTCCAAGATTGTGGATCAGTGTCTATTAATAAATATACCTACCTACTATCCCCCTGAGATTGTGTAGGCTACTTTTTTCTTTCTTCTGTATTTTATAGCTAGGTATGATATACATGAGTGCCAAATATAATCTACCTACTTGAAACCATTATTGGGCTCTTCAGAGGATGTCTTATTAGTCATGATCTGGTCCAGGTTGTTTGCCAAATCCCTCTCTAACAAAGTGCCATGCCAACATATTACTGGACCCTATCATGTGATATGCACAACTGTCAAAATTCAGATTGTAACATCTATATCACTTAGTTCGATACATATAGGATGCCTTGGGAAACCCTCAGTAGTCCTCCCACCCCCAAGCTCTGAGCCTCAACCATATAACATAGTATAGCATGCTTTGGGAAACCCTCAATAATTTAGCCATGTATCTTATGCTCTGTTTTGGGTAACCCTAAGCAGGTGTCTAACCCTTTTTCCAAAGGCTCAATATAGAGCATGGTACTAGTGTATATACATGTATTAAGTGCCCGTGTCATCACATCTACAGATATTGTCCCTGCATATTGAAATTAGCTGAATCAAATAATGCCAAATGATATTATACTCACCAGTTTCCAAATCTACATCTATACTTTCTCCATTTTCTACTATTCTTCAAAGTCCTGCTCATCTCTTCCTATATCAAATACTCTATATTGCCATTCTCAAACAATAGAAGGCTATTATTGATAATCCTAAACAAGTCATTACTGCTGTCCTTTTAGCAATCAAAACCACCTCTTAGAGGACCGGCACCAAAACCAAGCACCTCCCCAATGCAGAAATTCTTATTGTGTAAACTCTTTATATGTCTTTCTCTCCAACATGATTTTATGTATTTGCCAATTCACATCAGCATAGAGATGATGGACACCTCACAGCATAGGTATTCGATGAATCTGGGACATTTGCAGGTGGCCTCTACTTTACTCTCAATGGCAAGTACATGTCCTTCTGCTGGTTTCAACCCAACACTCATTGTAGGTTTCAATAGGTGGTGAGAGCTTGGAGGGATAGGACTTTTATAGAGCAAGAAAGCACCTATGTTCTCCTAGAGTAAGTCCTCTTTTCTATGCTTTATAAATCTCTTAACCATAATTTCTATTCCAGCTCTAGGGATTAGGGCTATATATCACTTACATTTTTTTGCTCAAACTATGTAGTTGCCTAATGTCCACAATATCATGACAGTTATAGACTCTCTCACATCTCTAGTATTCCCTGCCTCCCTGTTTCTTTGACAGAACCCTGATACAGCACAGCATTGACTGTGAGCAAGTGACACCACCACCACTGACTCTCTTTGCTCAGGCAATAAAGGCAGACAGTGATGAGGAGGTAGCACTCTTTGTGCTACCTCCCCTCCCTTTCTCTCTCCTCTACAACAGTGATGGCAATGGCAATGGCAGCAATAACAAGGCAAGGGAGTGGGGGTGGCAAGGGGTGTAGGAGCAAGGGCAGCAAGGAGTGGTGGGCACAAGGAGTGAGGGAGCAAGGGCAGCAAGGAGCAGTGGGCATGAGGGCAGGTGGGGAGACAAGGGGGAGGGAGCACACATGCTCCCTCCTCTCTCCTCTCCCTTGCTGCAATAGCAGGTGCAAGGGTGGCAAGGGAGTGGTGGGCATAAGGGTGGGCAGAGAGACAAGGGAGGAGGGAGCACATATGCTCCCTCCTCCCTCCTCTCCCTTGCTGCAATGGTAGGCATGAGGGCAGCAAGGGAGTGGCAGACAAGAGAGTGGTGGGCATGAGGGTGGGTAGTGAAATAAAGGGGAGGGTGCATACATACACTCTTCCCTCCCCTTCTCTTAGTCTGCAGGCAACAGCAGCAATAGGTGCGAGACATGGGGAGAGGGAGCTTCCTCCTCCTTTGTCTCTCTTTGTGTGAGGGCAGCAAGACAAGGGGGGAGGGAGCATATAATCCCTCCTCCTTTCTCTCCCTTCTTACTAGTAACAACAAAGGGAGGGTGCACAGGGTGTGTGATGAGGGGGGGAAGGAGCTCCCTTCTTTCTCTCTGTGCTCCCTCCCTCCCCTCTCCTTCTATTTTCTCATAGGTGATGGCAGCAGTGAGAGCAAGGTAGGCTCCCTCCATCTCTTTTCTTATGTGATAGTGACCGATGACAAGGGCAGGAGGAATTTCTCTCTTCTTAGGCAACAAAGGCAAATGGCAATAACGAGGTGCTCAGAAATTGTAGTAGCAAGTTGTAGCTAGTACTACACTTTCAAATATATGATTCTTTGTGTAAAGTAGAACATATAGCAAGTAGGTTCACATAAGTCCAAAATTTTTGAAAAAGGAATTTAGAGGTACTGCAAATGAAAGTGCTTGGTAGATAAAGCTAAGGTAGATAATATCCATACCCCGCCAATGTCACGTGCCAAGCGTGACGTGTCCTAATTAGTAGGCAATTCCAAAGATTTGGCTTTTAAGAACTCGGGAAGGTAATAGGAAGCAATATAACTTGGTCATATTATGTATTAGTCCTATACAATTCCCCAGATATAGAAATATACATAATATTCACGTAATTGAGGGAGGAGATGCAAAAAAATGCTACAGGATGCGTCAGACACGTCGTTACCCAGTCAATCAGATTTTGCAGAGGGTGAATCCAACCTTGAGATTCTCGCACACAAGCTCAGTGTCGAGGTCATCTTCCTGCCCAAATTCCATTGCGAGTTGAATCCAATTGAGCAGTGTTGGGGGTATGGGAAGAGAGTGTACTGGTTGAACCCAGAATCTACTCGTGAGGACCATTTGGAACGGAACGCCATGGCATCTCTTGCCGAGATCCTATTGACAATGATCCGAAGGTATGGAAACTGCTTTGTCAATATGTTTTGTTTGCTCAATTGTCGATTTGTCATGTTGCAGATTTGCGAACCGGTCTCGTTGACTGATAGACGCATATGCATGTGGCGTAAATGGTCGACAAGCAGCTTGGGCCATGCGAAAATACCATGAACACTGTGTTTGTCCTGAATCACTGCTGAAAGACCTCAATAAGGCCCAGGTATATTAGTATATCCACATCTAGTTGTCTGATATCTTGATTAATGCTCTAATCTTCTGCACATTACTTCATCATTATATTTTCCCTAAAATGACAGAGCTCGATTGTACATAACTATACTATATAATGTGTTTCTTGCATTTGTTTGATATTTCGCCTGCTTTTGGACAGACCGTCACAGAATTTGTAACTCCACGTGACGTTGGCAGGGTATGGATGTCATCTACCTTATAATTGATATGGAATCTGATATGAATTGCCTGTGTTCAAGAAGCATTGTCTGACTTTTACTCTAAACTAATCTAATCTTTGTGCAATGTACATGCTTCTAAATCTGTAGTTAATTGGGACTAATATATGGGTATATAAGTTCAGGAAGATGCAGTGCTCAAATGATATATATATATTTGTATATCAGATATAAATGGTATCTGTATAATACAGAGGCACTATGTCTAGTCTATTGATGCTCTCTGGACTAGAAGGCAAACTCATTTGCAGCATAGCAATTTTTAACATCTTTGGAATCTACCATTGCATAGCACATCAACTCTTCTGCCCAGTATACTATTAAAGAAAGCTCACTGACAATCTCAGAGATGCTCTGGTATTCTGGGCTTATGCCTTTGAGCAAGTAGATTTTGTTGTGATAGTAGTTAACTTGTATATAAAACTTGCACAATTTAATAATCTTCTCTATGATCTGGTCCTTGTCTCAGTTTTCAAGGAAGGTGATACATATAGCAGTAACATATGCCTTAGGTCCTTTTTCAACCTCCCTTTTGAAGTCATAATAGACTCGCTAAATACAGTCCTTTTACAAAATGACAGGATTTACTACTGTATTAGACTCCATATCCTTAGTCGAAGTAGCAACTGAGGGTCTAGACTTTATTGCTGAGCCCAATTGAACATTCCATTAAGTGTCTGCCTATATTTTAGATTTTTTCTTCCTTCTGTGACTTCTTCTGTACTTTTTGTTTATAGAAAATGTACTGTTGACCTGCAAAACTTCATATATTTCTTTAAGGTGAATTCATTAATAATAAAGATGATGATGGTCAACAATACCTGCACCCCGCCACCATCTTACATTTGAACTCTAAAGACAATGACAATAATAACAATGCTGATGAATTCTTCAAGCACCTCCTCACTAACATATCCTGCAATTATGGTCCTCATGCAGGAGTAAACTACCAGTTGGAGCATAGTAATAAAATCACTGGGATCTCTGAATTACCAGAGGCCCAGGACTACCCTTTATGGAAAATATACTATGGAGTGAGTTATAAATTAATTAACAGAGAAAACCATAGCTAACTCCTTACAAGATTGAATTGGAAGAATCTATTCTAGACACTCTACTCCAAGTGGCACAACCTGAACATTTGTTATGCTCTGCCTTCATGTGTGAGAGTATCTGTAGCTCAGTCTACCTTGAAAGTCAGATAAACCTAGGCCTAAGGCAGCTACTCAAAAGAATTCCAGATATATTGCATATACAGGCTAGAGTTTTATCAAAATGCATCCCTTACCTTGATGGCATTCATCTTTTGAGGATAAAGGAGGCACAGTCTAGTATTGGAGCTGGAAACTGGGTATGTATCAAATAGAGAATTTACAAAGGAGATACTGGCTTGGTATATAGGGCTGAAACATGGAGTGTAAATATGCTGCTTGCTCCTAGAATTTCTTACCATACCCATGATAAGAAGCAAAAGTGGAAAGATACACCTAGCAAGCCACTGCCCATACTGTTTGATGTGGCAGCATATGAGCAATTGCACCCAAACTCCCTTATCTATCAAGAAGATGGCTCATATATGCACAGTAATATGCAAATCATTAATGGCCTTTTATTGAACTGATATGGCTACAGCATAATCACTCAAATCAATTGTATGCCCTTGGATTTGTTTACACTATTCTATATAAGCAATTACCCTAGCATTCTTGAACACTGGCCCCCATGCCCATCTAAATGGATATTCAATAAAAATGATCAGGTTGTTATCAAGCCATTCAATAAACATGGATTTGTACTTTCCAGCAATGGCTTGTATATTGAAATCAAGGTTGAATCTGAAGGAGTACACAGCATTTTTTGGTTTAATGTTTTGAAGTGCTTTGATGTTGGAAATTATGTGAGGATAGGGCATGGAGGGTACAGATTACAGGCTGGATTTATGTCTCACATTGTGAATGAATGTGCTTAACAATGCCTATAATTTTTTATACACTATTATATTACTTCTATTATCTATATCTGTGTATACTCTATATGTAGTCAGACAATAGTCAAACATTTTGCTAGAGGCTCATCATGATTAGCCACTATTACAAGGCTTGGCATAATTGGCTGTTAACTGCATCAATGCTGAGTATATACTCTACTTTTTATGTCTATTATCCCTAGAGCCTGCCTTCTTTGCTTAGGGCTCCCATCTCTACTGTCTTCAGCATTAGGCCACCTTTGCTGAATATTTACTTCTTCAATCTGAGCACTCATTTTGCTTCCTTTAGTACTAGGCCACCTTTGCTGAACATCCACTACTTCTTCACATTGCTGCCTTCAGCATTGGGCTATCTTCACTGAACATCCACTACCTCTGCACTCCAAGCATCAATTGTCCCTGCTATAGTTTGGGCTGTGAACTGTCCTCAATAGCCCTGTATTTCAAGATTCTGTCAGTAAGTATAGCAAACTTGACCATCTTATAAACATCTAGCATAGTATTTTCTACAGGTATGTCTACTTTTGCGAATACTACACAAAATTGCTACCAAGCATTTCATCAAGCCTTAACAGCCATAGACCTCAGGCATGACATTTAGCATAATCATAGAGCAGCCTCTATTATTAATAGCGATATTTTCTACTTACCAAACTATGCTAATATCATTTACCTGCTGTCTTCAATGAATCTCAATTTGGCCATATAGCAAAATAGTGGGCAGTCAAGCTCTTATAAGTTTTGCCAGCCACTATGGTGGACTCCAGAGACAGCATTTCTGGCATTTCTCCCTAAATAGCCAAAGCTATTCAGAAAGCTGCTAGGTGATCTTTATGATATTCCAATATATTTTGATTGCTCTAAATTAGAGTACATACTAGATCCTGCAGTAACTTTCAAGTGGAAGTACTTCGAAATCTGCCTCATCTGTAATTCAGAAGTCCTAGTACATTTTTCAAAGGCAGTTAAACCAAAGAGAATTATTAGCTCTGTAATTTTTAATCATGTTTGCAAAACTGCTACTTTATTTTGACATTCCATAAAATAGGCCAGAAACTGGTTTTGCATTTGGATGGCCTAGATGTCCTATACCATTGCTGCTTCAGAAGGCAGAGACTTAATTCCGCCAAATCAAATACTAGAATAGTATATATATCTTCTTGGGAAAGACTTTCACTTTGAAGATTGGGATTAGGCTTACCTGTCCAGTGTCAGGCAGTCAATGGGAGACTTCTAGCCACATATTCCTCAAACAAGTGTCTTCCTTCAAATCTCCCCACCACTGCAGCATCAATTTTCTATTGATTGGCTGCAGAGGTTTTATGTGCCAGTTTGGTATCCATGGGGCCAAAGGGAAAAGGACACAGCTCTAAAGTCAGACTATGTTGCTTAATTAGCCCCTCCGCCTGATAGGCTATAGGCTATAGTGCCTTCCTTACTAAAACACTAGTAATCTCTACTACCAATAATGTTTCAGCCCCCTCTTTGAGCTTGGAAGGCAAAGAGCCTAAGTATACAAGGTGTCTTTAGAAATGTATCAAATGCAAAACACCTGAGGAGCAGCAGATAAGGCAAGGCAGAGAGCAATAGCCAGCTGTCCAGAAAGCCCAGGTGTATATATGGGAGAAGGACAAAAACAGTGATGGCTATATCAGAGTTCATGTCTTCCAGAAGCACAATGAAGACACTCTTGCAGGTTTTTCAAATGCCCAAAAGGTCTACAATCCTGTTGAAAACAAATGGGACTGCTGCAAAGAGCTGGACAATGATGCCACTGATGATAATGGGTCAGACATAGAAGTGGGATATCTGCTAGACACTACTTCTGGCAGCAGCCAATTCAATCAAGCAGAATTTGTGGTGACAGAATGCAGCAGCAGCCCATTCAATCCCCTAGAGTATCTAGCAATATTGCCTATCTCTCTGCTTACATACATACATTCACCTTAGTCAGGTGATGGCCTTAAAGATAGGCCAACTTCCTTTGTTATTGAATTGGAGTATAATACTGCTGTATACAGTGCCTATAAACTTCTTCAAGACTTTTGGGGCTTTGTTCTACCTCCACCCCTGCCTATTGACCATGCTAGTAGCCACCTTAAAACTGATCAAGAAAAAATACTATTGAGCCTGCTTAGGATCAAGGAGCAAAGAATGGACTGCCCTTTCTTGTGCATTTTATCTGACATATAGTCGTTTATTGAAGCATTTAACACCTCAAATATGCAGCTCGCACTGGCATTAGTATGAGACCTAGCTCCAGGAAATAGGGCATACCTAGGTGGATGCAGAAATCTCCTCTGTATGAAGACAATAGAAGGAGAGATTATCAATGGTTCAGTTAAAAAGATTCATGTCTTTAATTTTGGTAAAAACACAATGGCACCATGGAAATTAGCAGTAACCAATGTCATCAATGCTCTTTTTGTCTACCGCATACTGCAAAGAATAGATGACTATGACGTTGCCCATGAGCTACTTAGGTGTGGAATTCAGTTTTGAGCACTACAGCCAAGCCTACCCCCTCCAAAAGATATCCCTATACTCATCTTTCTATTTTTCTTGTTGGGGTATACATTCAGCCTATGCAACTATAGGGCCTATATTTGCAATCATGAGGCTCTTCTTTAGAACCCTCAAATTGCATGAGTAGCAGCAATGAAGGGCAGGATTATTTGGTACCTTGTTATATCCACTGTTAGCTCTCACAACATTCTGATAAGTCCAAGTATGACTGTATCTCTGCATGACTATGTTTTAGTACTTGCTAGCAGTGAAGGCAGCCAGATTCTTTGGAATAACATAGTCCTGAATGAGGAGCTAGATCTAGATCTTATTTGTGGCACTTACATATACTTTACTAGTATGTTTGTATTTTGCTAGACTTGACTAATACTAATTGGAAGTATAAACTAGGCCAGGGCTCTCAATGTAGTCAAAAGTCTTAGTGACCTTCTTTTAGTGCATAGATAGTCAATACCCACACTTTTTACTAGTCAGGCTTCATGAAATTGAAATTTCAGAAGCAACTTGAGGAGATAACATTGAATGCTACTTAGCCTTTTACTACAAGTGAATAGTGCAACTGGCTCAGAGCATCTAGTAGCTCTTGCCAAATATTCAAAAATTTTGCTCAGGCATCTCTTAGCTTTGTAGATGCCTTTTTAGTGAAGACTTGATATGAGTTCTATATATATATTATTCCTGCCACCAAAAATAGTAGTCATTGCAATTCAGAATTCTGTATTCAAAAAGTAGCTATATTTTATACCTGTACAAAGAATTTCAAAAAGAATAAACTATTCTAGAGACCCTGATAGGCCTCAGCTTCTTTCAGTAGCACCCACTCTCCAAGTAAAAGCAAGTGCCCTGCCTTCTGTAACCCAATGCCCTTTGCTATAGGGGGCAGCTAAACAAAGCCATAGATGATGGAGATGACCATCTTGGCAGTGGACTCTGCTCTGGATTCCATGATTGTGTAGCCCAATGCAACCACTGGGAATGGCCTCTCTGGGCTGTTAGATATATGCAGATATTGACAGCATCAGGCAAATGGTCTATATTGCAGAGATGGGTAGTAAAGAATGAAAGCTTGTGGTGGCATCCTCATACTGAGGCCCCAATATAGATCTTTGCAAGTGGCAGAAACCTTTCATAATACTTAGTATTAGATAACAGCTTCACTATTTCTGGAAAAAAACTTTAAGAAGTCTAGAGCAAGAGCAATAATCAAGCTGCAGTAGTAGCAATTATATGCTATAATGGATTTGCAATTGAGCAAGCTCTCTGGGGAACAAAATTGACAATGGAATTGCTAGTCTGTATACTGGTATGTTTTGCTCTATTGAATCATATTAGTAGCTGCCTAGCTAAATGCCAATTTTCTTACACAGTATGAGTGTGCTTTGTAGAACTTGCACATGAGCACTTTGGCAAGTACCTTCCTATATGTAGAGTCTCCACAAATGGTCTGGATAGTTAGCATTACTAAAGCTTAGAGCTAGGGCTATAGGCCGGACACATTTTTGCGCATGTTCAACTAAAACTGTTGTAATGCAAAGCTTCTCAAAAGTATCTACTATCTGTACATGAAGGAACCCAATACTATCTGCATATAAAGGAATCCAATACTATTGCTAGCATAGGGCTCTTCACTAGCATCTAACACTGCTAAAATTAGCCACTGGTGCTACTAAAGGACATGATTTCTGCAGTATAGCATTAAGTAAAAGGGAACTGGAGATGACATCTTCTATGGTAGTTAATTGCAGCAATCTTTAGACTAGGCATGAGTAGGCACAAAGTTGCAGCAATTCCTTTAGAGTAGGAATGGGTAGGCACCAAGATTCTAGGCCAGACCACCTTCACCAACAGGCTGCTAAACATCCACTTCTTCACCATGAGCACCCAACTTTACTACCTTTAGTGTTGGGCTATCTTTGCTAAATGCCCATAGTTCCAAATACCCCTTCTTCAATTGTTCCTGGCTGCCATTGCATAGAATCTGCACTAACCAACTATGACCTACTCTTGGAAGATATATTTCTCACCCAGGAAGAAGAGGCAGTTCTCTCACAGATGGACAAGCCCTATAATTCACTAGCTTTGGTACAGAATGCTACCCCCAAGAGGTGTAAGGGCTTAGCAAGCCTATACCTTACACCATCTCATCTATGCTCCTCCATAAAACCAACCACACATGTATTGGATGCAGGATATACTGTAGAAATACGACCAAGTGCTCTTATCACTTGTCACAGCAACAGTTGAGCTAAGTACTTGAACTCATTTGTCACACTCACAAATATTTTTGAGCACATTTTTCAGAAAAAACATAGGTGCTAATTTTTTTTTTGCCCTACACCAGAACACCCTAAAATTGACTCTATACATTATCATACATTATAATAAGTACAATACCTAGCTACAAAACAGCAGAATTGTGTGTGAATTCAAAATTAGAATCTGAATATAAAATATTGCAAAACTTTTTCCATTGCCCTTGGCCAAGACCTTGATCAACAAAAGATGTGGTATTAACCACCACATTGTTAATAAATTCTACCAATGTTTCTTTGGCTTCAGCAGCGGATACTGAAAAAGTTCTATTCTGCCTAATGACAAACTCTTGTTCCACATTATCGACTAGGTGAACTCCATGAACAATATCTTGAACTGCTTTAAGGGGTACTATGGAGTCATTGCTAGGGTTATTGAGCTTACAAAGCTTAACATCCTTCAAAAAGGGTGTGCATTACTGAGAATTCTTGACGTTGGAAGTCCTTATATTAATCTCTAATCTACAGTAGCTGAGGGTAAATGTTCCTGTCCTTAATGGTTAGATAGTGTCATTCCAGATTTGAAATAGTTGTGCTCAACCAGGAATGCTCTAAACTACTTGCAAGTACAAGATAGAGTAAACATAGTAATTACTAGAATAAAACAGAATATATTGAGCTAGATAAGAATATCATAGACAGTCACACACCACATTTGAACAAATACTGAGTCAAAGCACTTCACCCTTGTGTAACACCAAAACTTGTAGTTCCCACTCTCCTTCCAAATGGCTTAACATAATATATATTGAGTAGTTATTGCAGCTTCAGAGCTTTTGGAGGGCACAGGGATGTGGCAACTGGTACAGGCAAAGTGCTAGTGAGGTGAAGCAGAATATAGATGAAAAGCTAAGAAGATCGACAAGCTCTGACAGCAGAAACATGAAGGTTAGGATCAATATATATCATGTGCCTGTAAGTAATGCTGCTACTATTCAGAGCTGCAAAGTACCTACTTAGCTCTGCAAGTGCAGAAAAGGGCCCACTGACTAGTTCTATAACTAAATTGGATATTCTGAGAGATCACAGAGCTATTTACATAGTTGCAATAGAAAAGAAGAGCAAGTTGGCTGATTGAGCACTTTTCTTCCCTTGTCATACTGTAAAATCTATTTTGAGCCCAAAAGCACTTGGCTGAAAAGTGTCACACAGATTTTCAATAGAGTCATTAGTTGTATTTCTACAGTAAGCCCAACACTTAGCACCAATTCCATCAGAAGGCACTAGCTGAACTACCAGACATCAGTATGGATAGTATGGCTCTATATTGGCTACTCAATCATTTACCTACCTCTAATACCTAAGTGATTCAGTTAAGTGCTCAGAGTCAGTCAACCCTCCTCTATTGGCACATTCTGTGGGACCACCTGAGCATTTAGGTGACTCTACCATCTAAAAATATTTAGAAATATACTAATTGTTCTTCCAATGCAGGGCACTCAGAGTCAATTGATTCTATTCAACAACGTACTTATTCTCAAGAAGTAGGAGGGCATTCAGGTAGGTCCAGAGCTTTTTGCTCAATAGAAAGCATCTTACTTTTCTTTTCTTCTGAATATAGGATGGCCCAAATCTATTGATGCTCCTTAATGTGCCTATTCTACAGGGCTTGGAGACTAGCACAATTATTTTGGTAGACTATCCTGGCATCTAGGTAGAATTGCTTTGTCAGGGAATGAATACATGCTAACAATATTGTAGTACAACACCTAAATCTATTTGGCCCTCCCCTTCATCTATATGCTAAAGAACCCGACCTACAGGTGCACTACTATGGATACAGTCCACCTGCCTAGCAGTATACTGCCTATTCTGGATTAGAGCCTCCCCACCATCCTCAGAGCATGTTGGAGTTAGGATATATAAGCAATCCAGCCTATCTACCTTCTCTTTCAAATGTACCTTCTACTGCTCAAGAGATGCTCAAAGAGGGACAGGAGCTGACTGTTAATATATTCTCCCCTCAGTATATTCCAAAGGACCAGCAACTATCACTACCATGGACACCTGCTGTCTCCACAGCTACTGCAGACCAGACTTCTCTGAAAGCCGCTAATAGAAAGTATAGTACCTGTAAACAGGAAAATGCAGTAGAGAAATATAAGAAGATGCTTCAGAAATTGCCCATAGTCTTACACCTACCTAATAAAGCTCAACAAGCCCTCTTCCATGGCATTCAAGCCCTAGAAGACTGCATTGAGAAGATTGCCGAAGAAACCAGATTAACTCTGGCTCAAATTGTAGAGTGCTGGGACATATCCAAAACTTGCACAATAAGCTCTTGGAATATATACCAGGCATTCTTTTGGGAATATCAAGAGAATAAGCTTAATTGCCTTGACCCTGAAGACAAACCCAAAGGTGAGTCTTCTACTAACTGACAATAGCATTGCTAACTTGAATATTGATGTACTAGAGGAATCCATTTCCAGTAACACCATCATTTCCAAGTGCTACAAGGCCTTCAAAAAGCTCCAACCTGACAAGTACAAAGATTGTTTGAGAGCATGGCATGGTATTTACATGCTTGATGAAACAGATTGCCACAGTACAGCACAACACATACACAAATTCAAAAAACACACATTAAAGCTACAATCCTTGATAAATTGTGGTGCAGCAATTTACAATCTTGAAACTTTCTGTATCTCCATAGGCAGAATAATCAGCCAAGATATAAACATTGCTATGAATCTGAGCAGCAGGTGCCTCAAAGACATATGTTTGCATTATTTTGCCATTTGCTGCCCCTACTTTGCCCTAAATAATATTATGTAGTTCTTTCTGCAGTGCATAAACCATATAGATAAGGCCACCCTTGGCAGCACTTCGGAAGACCATTGGGTGGGGATTATTGCGATCACGATCCAACCTTAAGGTGGAAATCCGCCTGAATCGCGAAA
>QFFD01003271.1:0-23503 GCA_003314615.1 Pholiota microspora
TTCGCTCCCGCTACCGTACTCGTGTTCCATTGTAAAGGATAAATAGATGCTGATTATCAGTCTCCTTCCTCTAAAGTTCTCTAAATGCAGCCACCACCACCACCACCTTCTACAACCCCTCCGCCACTTCCTTTGAGCGATGATTCTGCACTTCCTCCCCGGGTACCCGAAGGATTGAAGACACATATATCTGCTTCAGCTATTTCTGATCCTAGTACCAATGCGAAGTTCCAAAGTTGGAGGAATCATGTCAAGTAGGCCCTATAGATACTTTTGTTTGAAATGACATCTGATACAAATTTCTAGACTTATAGGGACAGCGGTATTGACTTATGAAATGCTTCAATCCACAGAAGTAGAATATGTTAAAGCGATCCAGACGACCAAAACCCAGTTTTTTGATTCACTTCCAGATCAGGAAAAGAATCGGCTGAACGCTGAGGTCAAAAAACTTTATTCCCAACGTGAAGAGACCCGACAGCAACTGAAGAAAGTAATGCATGACAGCAGAAAAGTATCTGCATGGCCCATAGCCCCATTCCAGCTGTCTGCTGCAGAATGGGACAGGTACAAAGTGCTGATCAAGGATGTTCTCCGGTTGCGAGATAGGGCTCAGGACCTGAAGAACTCTCTGGATACAATCCCCGACAAACCTGCTGTTCCCGAATGGAAGCCGCTCTTCTTGGTCGGGACCGAATCTGACGAGGAGGATGAGAATCTGTTTCTGCGTGGGATGTCACGGATGGACATCGATCATCTCCGAGTCTCTGCAGGCACACTTAAGCGCCGGCGGGGGACAAACGACTGGGGCGCAGACTCTGATTCTTTCGAAGATGCGCCTCCAACACTGGAGGAAATGCAAACACTGCACCTAGAATTGGATCTGTACCAAGACAAACTGGCAGACATAAAACACTCCGTCGAACTTGACGCGGAACAACGCAAACAGAAGATTAGACTCGAAGTTGACAACAGAATGGAGAAGATCCAGGACGAACGGGCAAGTGAACAACATGCACTCGGAGAGCAGGCGAATGCCCACGATGCCAATCAACAGGCTACTATCCAGGAGCTAGAGACGCAGGCGTTTGCGCAAAGCGAAAGTCTTTCTGCAGTCAAAGCCCGTATGGCTGCTATACAGGACACGGTGAATGACCTACGGGAAGATTTCCGAAAGGAAACGCTGGGATTGGAGCAGAGTCAGCAACGAATGTCGCAGGTAAGTTCTTCTTTTGTGAAATCCACTTCCATTAATAATCAGCCAATCGTGTTCACAATCCCTTGCAGCTCATGAAACGATTAGAATTTTACACCTCTGCTGATCTAGCTGACGCGATGGAAATCCAGAAGCTCAAATCTATCCTCGACAAACTGAGTCACCCCGAGCCAGAACCAGAACCAGAACCAGAGCCCCAATCACCCGAATCGGAACCTCTCCCCCCGAAAGACACCCTCTACGCATCTCCCTCCTACCTTCTCGAAATACTGGAAAACTCCCTGCTTGAGCCCCTGCAGCAGACCATCCGCCCACTGATCGAGGACCTCCGCAAAGCCGTGCAAGACATTGTGGAAAAGCACAATGCGCATCTTTTCACAACTGTTTGGACTCGCATTATCGATACCCTGATGATACTTGACATGATTCAGAAGCATCTGGAAGCAGGGAACAATGCATCGGGCCCCGGAGTGTTAGTCTGAGAACACGTATTTGGTTTACGGCTTCTGCGACACGGATTAGTGCGTCGATGTTGTTCGAAAATCCATCTCTGTGCTTTGTCCCTGCTCTATATTTTTCCATCTCTTTTGTACGATATAACCGTCAATATGCTGATCAGATACGTTCATTTTGATTTCTTGTCGTTAGTATTACACCATGTAGCATATTAATTGTAGGGCCTGATACCATCTTCCAAATTTGTTTCCTGTTGTTACCACTAGCTTTTCAAGCACATTCCAGATATTGTACTAGTCGCATTTCCCTTACCTTCTCATAATAGGATTCTGTCATACATTCTTGTTCAACTTTTTGACTTTATCAGATTTGCCATGAGATCAAAGCTATTTCCGTCAGGTTGGAGGTCGATATAGTCGTCATCTTTAGCGGGATATGTCGACATGCCCGACCGCTCGGGGACTGTTCTCAATAGCCCATAATCCGGAGTGATTCCAGCAATGCGAACTCGTGTATGCGGAGTAGTTGTGGTCAATGTGACGACTTGATCTCTGTGTGAACGTTTGTGAGTATGTAGCTGGAATGACAGAAGTGGATAGTGACTGACGAATGCAACCATCGCTCCAGGTATAAATCATTGAACGGGGCAAACGAGCCTGAACCCTGAATGAAGACGTTCCACATCTGCTCAAATTTAGCAATTATCGCTGCTGCTGAACGTTCCATGCTTAGTTTAGCGCGCGCATCAGGTTGAAGTTGTGAAAGTGAGGTAATAGGTGGAGGGTTGAGAATATTCAGTCCGCATCCTGTTTGATCCAACTTTCAGTAACCTAGGCGCTGTGTAGGTATAAATATCAAACGCACCAATCACGATGTCGACTTTGCCTCCTGAAAAGCTCGTATTGACGAGCACGCCTCCGATCTTCCTGACATCATTACTAGCTGGTCCAGTGAACGCATACAAATCATTCGGCCACTTGATCCTGACTTGATCACCCGCGATTGACCCCAGTACGCTCTCATCACGGCATGCTTCCACTGCTGCCAAGGAAAAAAGATATTGGACGAAAACAAGTTTACCTGCAGGGAAACGGTCCAGCGACACGCGCAGCGTGAGCGAAAATTGCAGACACCCGGATGGCGACAGCCAAACGTTACTCCCTCTACCGCGTCCCGCGAGTTGATGCGACGCGATGGAAAGCAGGGGCACCGGTAATTGGGTGAGAAACCTCGGGTTTCTTTCAGTCGGGGCAGTCAGTGGTTATCATCGATCGAAAAGGCGATCCATGTCTCACTTGTCCAGCATAGTTTGTGTACTTGTGACCGCTTCGCCATATATGACCGCCTCACCCATACCCCATGAATTGTTGTAAGCAGTTGGACCTGGCTTTGTCCGCGCAGCGAAAAGCGCTGTGTAGAACAAGTTTAGATCGAACATAGGTGTAAATTCTTGACCGGGTAGAATCCCATCCCGGCATGCAACAATGTGTTTGGGCTGCCATGTAGATGGGTCGCTACTTATCTTCGCGCTTTCCCGGGTGGTTTTGAGAAGTTCTGCACTTTCGTCGAAACGATGGAAATAGAATTCGTCGTTCGAGTCTTTGAATTTCGTGAGCTGGGCTCCTGATTGGGGTGCCGCGATGGCGTCGAGAATTTTGGCGACGATATCTGGTTTATTTGGTGCAGAGGTAAGAAATTGGGGAAGAGGCCGGGTAATTGATTGATTCTTTTCTGGTACCTTGAGTCCTAATTGAGTCAGGGTAATCGCGAAGATTTTCTGTCGTGCCTTTTCCGACGTAGCAATTTCTTCTGGTGTCAAACTTGAGACGGTCGACAAGGCGGGCGCTTCAGTCAGTGGGCACTCGATACTAGGTCCCCAGAATGCGGCATGGCCTTGGTTGACACCAAGAAGCAGACTAGCTATAGATCCTTCTGATCCCTCTGTCGAGTAGCGAGCCAGAATAGACGCGGCTTTCAGATCGTCGAAACCCTTGAATTGTGCAGCCTCAGTATCGTATATTCCTTTGGCCTCCGTTCCATCGGCAGATAACAAATCAACCCCTCGTGGGTCCGTGCGGTTTTCCACATCGGTCGTGATGTAGCAGTTGCTGAGTTTATCATAGAGCTTGAGAGGGTTTTCGGACGCCGCTTCCAATCCGAGGCTTAGGCCTGTTGCCCCAAACGAGAAGCCTGCTTGAGATCGCGGAGTCGCAGTAGCATCCGTACCGAGCATAAGATAGGCTCCTCCTCCCTCTACAAATTCCTTGATCTGCTTCGTCGCGACAGATACGAATCGCTCGCTGCATCGAGGTAAGACGAGAAGCGCGCATGAAGTCTGCCAAGGTTGCGTGACCAGTGCGTGTTGAGTTATAGGCTGAACTGTATAGTTGGGTACCAGTAGATATCTGAGAGACGCGAGTACATGATTCAATGATAATTGCAGAGTTTCTGGTCCTGAGTAGACAAGAACGTTCATGGGAGTCGCCGGTAAGGTGATAGCATTGTGCGACTGTGCCGGGAATTTCCTGAGTCTGCTGACGAATTTTCGACGTGCTTCAATACCAGAATCCCTCCTCGTTCCAGTGCCTGCTCAAGTTCACCTACTATTACCTCTTCACTGGCTGTAGTTTTTCACCACTGATGTATTCCTGCTCAGTACTCGGGCTTTCGTACATCCACCATTTCAAAACCCTCACGAATACGCACTCGAAGTAATTCTCAACTAACTCTTCAAAGATCAGTCCTGGTGAAGCTCAAATGCACGCAGTGCTTACCGCCATACTGATTTCATTGTTTCAGTAGCGAAATCCTCTTATCAAACGCTCCTCTCATTTAACGAAACATGTCTGATTTCTTGGAAATACAGTTGACTACATCTATACCGACGAATGCTCAGGTTCCATATACCGCCCCAAGGACCCCTTCTCTGCTTTCACTATTGGTCTATTTCGTGTTATTGGCCCTCCCGACAATGCTGTCGAATACCTATCCGATCCCAGAATCTTCCTCCATTGCTTCCTTCAACAAGGAGAAGACACCCAAATCGACGTCTCACATTTCGAACTCGCAACAATCATACACACTGAATCCGGCGTTGACTCTTCTCCTCCCACTCCTGCTCGGCGCGCTTTTCGGCCCCTCGATAAGTTCCAATTCTATTATTTCGACGTCGACACAGCGAACTTTGATGGATATTGGTTATATTGGAGTCCTATTCCTCATATTCGAGGCCGGTGTATCGCTGGATGCCAAATCTTTGAAGCTCATGAGGACGAATGCTGGCCTCAGTACTTTAGCAGCGCTGACAGGGGTGTTGGTCCCGATAGCTCTTAGCATGGGTCTCGGTATGGGTGCATATGGGTATACTGGACTGCAGGCGTTCGCGAGCGGCGCATCGTTGTGTTCGACTTCATTAGGAACAACGTTGGCTCTCCTGTCATCTTCTGGGACGCCTCCACATCATATGGATCTCAAAAAGACAAGGGTTGGGTGCGTTCTTGTATGCGCGGCGCTGTTGGATGATATCATAGGTCTAGTCATCGCAGGCATTATACCCGGACTTGCCCAAACAGCAGCGGGCGATGGCGCACAGTTGAGTTGGCCAGTCATTGTTCGCCCTATCTTGGTCTCCTTCGCTTTTGGCATTGGCACTCCTGTTGCAGCAATGGCTATGAGGCGGCTTATCAGACTGCCTTGGCACAGTATGTGGAATGATTTTGTTGGGGTGATTATCTACAGACACCGCGAACGTATGCCCCAACCTCGACCAACACTGAGAAACTCTACATGGAGCCCACTCCCACAAGTTTTGTTTATCATCATAATATTGACGATCATGGGTTTCGTCGCTGGTTCAACATATGCAGGCACTAGCGAACTGTTTGGGGCTTATCTCGGCGGAGCATTTGTTGGACATATTTTTGAAGAACAGGTTGATTCGACCATACAATCCGACTCAAGCACTTCCAATGGGCCCAATATCTCTGGAGAGGAACTCATCACCGAACAGAGCACTGAAGTGACAGCTGTAAATCCCGCGCACTTTGCGTTTACCGTATATCTACAACCCATCCTTACGCATTTTCTGGCTCCTCTGTTCTTTGCGTCCATTGGGGCGGCCTTGCCCATCAAGGCAATGTTCGCGACACATCCAAGTGCTGTCCAGATCAGCTTCATGAGTATTTACATTCTCAAATGTCTGTCATTATGAAACTGATCAATGACTTTCTTCCTAGGGTCGGATAATACTACGATAACAGAAATCGTCAACGGCGAAGCATCTCACCGAGTAATCTGGCGGGGATCGGTCTATGCGGTCTTGATGGTCATAGGAAAGATGGTAGTCGGCGTCTGGATGCTCATTTGGCCTGATCCAAGCACAAAATCTCAGATGCCATCCAGACAAAATGCTCTTCGAAGATTCATCCACCGTTCCAATAAATGGTTCAAAACACTATTTACGTTCACCAGGCAGAGGCACGACGATCCTCATCTTCCCCGGGCTACACCCTCAGGAGAGGGGGAGAGAGCTAATTTCCATGAGCCGGTCTATACTCAGCCCTCCCGATTGCGTTCTGCTTTGCTCCTTGGACTTGCTATGGTTTCGCGGGGGGAGATCGCGCTCATCATAGCCCAGCTAGCTCGGCCGCTCCTCATCGGGCCCACTCCCACTCCCACTCTGTCAACCACTATTTTTGGCGGTGAAAGCGTTACCTCTACTACCACCCCTCTGCCAGACGAAGAACCATTCGCAGTCGTGATATGGGCTATCTTACTTAGCACCGTTGGCGGCGCGCTTGGTGTTGGTGCGCTTATCTCGTCTTGGGAAAAAGGCGGCGACGGAACAAGAGAGGGCCAAGCGGATGCACAACTCCACCCTAGCATCGGGACGGTGCCGGTACCGGATGATAGAGGGAAGAAGAATACTGAAGAAATGGTCATAATCTCAGCGGTTTAACCGTGGAGCCTGATGGTGAGCGTAGAGCTCATTGTCGTACGATCCGTTGAGGGAACATCGATGCCATAGCCAGATATTGGTCAGATGCACCGAAGTGCTGAGTGTGTAGGATCCGGAACTATGTACGTTATGAGCGACCAAAAAACGAACTTACATACAGTAGACTTTTTCATAATGCATACTTGTAATATGCATAATTCTTATAATGCATCAGGTTTGGGAGGGAACTGACTTGGGCGGCAGAGATTATGCATAAATCTTTCATACTGCATAATGCATAGACTTTCCAGGTCATTTATGCATTTTGGCAGCGAAGATTTTGCATAATTTGGGTAGAAATTTCAATCTATAAATAATTTGAGCAGTCGACACGTCGCACATTGCTTGTTGTCTCGACTCTCAGGCCTCTATTATTGCTCAGATTCTCTCTAAAAATGCCTCACGTACCCAGCCGCAAGCCCCGCATTACCTCCACGCCATATAGGCCTCGCAAACCTCGAGAGAAACCCAGAAAAGATGCGCCAAAGTCTTCTGCAATTGTTGCTCCGAAGGCATGCCATAACAATCTCACCTTGCATGACTGGTTGACTGTTTTCCAGTTCATTGACGAGCATCCAGGCATGACACAGCAAGCCGTCAGCAACTACTTTGCAGTGAGGGCGGAGGGCAGCCTCAAATTCTCCCAGGAACAACTTTCTCGCCGACTAAAATCCCGCCAAGAGCTTGAAGCACACGTTTCCGAGACTCCTAATGCATTATCATCGAAGTGCCCACATGTTGTCACTCGTCCTAATGTTGAGAGAGCATTATTTTTATGGGTTAATAAACACAAAGAGCGAAGCAAACAACGATTAGAAGCTTTTTTGATCAGTAGTGACCGGTGCACGTTATCTGATGTCACGTAGTCACAAAATGTGACATATTTTGTTGTGCATAAATCTCATAAATGCATACCAAAACAGGTGGGACGGAGCTTATGCATTATGAAAAAGTCTACTGTAAATTCATGCGATAAATATATCCGTGGGAATAATCATAACAATACAGAGCGTGGCGCATGGCACCAGGAAGTATAATTGCGACAGAACAAGAAATGCATGAAAGGCGAAAGGCCATTCTGTATACCGCTGTGGCCAGAAGATATCTCTGGATGAGTTACTTTCTCTCTGTGCTCGAGGGGTCTCTGACTTGCTACACAAATACAGCGAATGCGCAGCGCGCGTGAGGAACATCATCGAAGCGTGAAGTCTTTCACGATGTGTATAACCTGTTGCATTGAGAAGCAATATAAGTACATAGAATGCAAAGAAATACTACAGTGCTCCAATTTTTGTTACTTATCTTTTGTATATGTTAGTTGGGCGCCTAATGGCACCCACTGATTATTACTATCATTTCATTTGAACCCATCTTGTGCATTTTGTAAGGCCTCGGTTTATAAAGCTTGTTGAGCAACAAATTAATTCATGAGACCTCTGATATCTTCCTCAATAAGGGATCACATTATATCAGGGACCACTTTGGTTCACGATCACAACTGATTCACTTTGTATCTAAGAATGCCTGCCAATCAGAGCTTAAGCATTGGGAACATGATAAGGCCATCGATAATGGTTAATAGATAGGTCATCGATTGATAGACAGTCACTATATAAAGTTCACTACATAGTCGTCCATACCTTAATCGTCGTTCTCATGGGAGCATCAACTAGCATCTATAATCCTACGCCACAGGACGTACATGCTGTTCATTGTATGCTTTTACATTATATCCCAGCAGACTTGCAAGCTGTGTTCTAGATGAGGCAAAGTACTAGCCCACATTGTCAATTTGCTTTGAACCAAGTCCTGAACTGATAGTCACGCAAAATGGAAACAGATGATGCATCCTTTCTCCTAGAATCTTAGGTCCTGAAGACTCCTCCCATTTCAGGATCAAAAAAATCCACTTCAAAATCAAGGCTACGACCAAGGGTGGACAAGTAAATATATTCCAGGTGTGTAATTTGTGTGTTCAGTTTTGGATCTACCAATGTATCTTGGTATTTCTCAAAAATTGCTCAGCTACTGCAGGCCCATACTACGAATCCTGGACATGGTTTGAGAGCATGATAATTCACGAATTTCGCGACGCAATGGGTTCTATCAACAATATCAAAGAATTACAAGACACATCGGAATTCCGTGAATGCTTACCATGTCGGGAAGCTCCAAACGACGTCGCATCTCAACTGGATGTAGTTATATACAGGAACTCCATTCAGCATGATCTTTTTGTTGTCAAGAACTGCAAGAACAATTTGGACAAATGGTTGATTCAAAGGAATAAAAGAGCTTCCAGTACATATTGAGTGCATAACATTATCTGGTTGGTGGAGAAGGAAGTAGTGGAGGAGAAGACTTTATACAATCCATACACCCGGGAGATAGAATCGCAATCTTGGCGAGAGCACTGGTGAGTAACTAATCTCTTAATTGAGTGCTAGTATTGAATGCTCCTGAATACAGTATCCTGAATGGGAGAACTTTGTCAAACACATTTCTATGAATATTTTTTTCTCCATGTAAAGGGTCACATGCAGTCATCCATGGTACAGAAATAATAATATCTTCAATACTTTGGGATGAAGTAATGGAACCCTATGTCCAGTGTTTCTGTAGTTCTAATATCATATAAGGTCGTCAATGTCATCAAGACTCAAGGACTATCCTGTCCTCTTCTAGTTGAAAAAGAAATGACTGATGTTATTGCCGGAGCATTTAGAATCAAGATTTAATATTTATTACTTGCTTCTGTTGGTACCAGAACTGGAGGCGATGGTCATTGGTTGTACAAGTGATGATCATATGAGAAACTTGCATAATTCACACACTGCAATGCCCTAATATGGCATATTTACATCCACAAATAGACACAAAGGCAAGCCTCCAAAAAATCAGGAAAGGGATTAAGTCTTTCAATCAACATGTGGCTCTGGTTAGCACAGATAACCATCTACATTGTGTCTACCTTGTGTGAGTCTCCAAACAAACTAGTACTTGACAGTGTATGAGGTCAAGACTTTGGCGCATCAGCATCAGAATGTGGAATAAAGAGACTCAGTAAAGCTGAATTTTATAGGCACCCAAATGGACACACGATGGCCGATGTCAATGCCAGGGTTCTGTGTCACAGCGGCTTCAAAGCTTCAGTCTATTTGCAAGTATGATGAACGCTGAATAGACCAGTCATATGGCGAGCAAGTAAAAATATAAGATAGGGAGAATGCTGCACATCAAGTAAGTACCTGTGCCTTCATGAGAAGTGACCAATAAGATACGCACGAAGCCTCCACGTATATGCAAACATACGCAACATTGTCACCGGTTCTGCAAGTACTATCCTACCAGTACACGAATCTCATAAATTCTATTTCATTACCATCAAAATCAATGCTTCTGTATATAATGAGCCAGACTAGCGCATCGTATGTCCTCTACGCCAAGCATAAATTCTGATGTGTTCCACGCTCCCAGGTCCAAATCCCTTCTCATGCCAATCAAAAGTGTTCCGGTAAATTAAACGCGCCTGAAGTGCTTTCAGAACCATGGTATAGTTCTCAGAAGGTACATGTCTGAGATACGCCCAAAACTACACGGAGGTCAATGAATGCGGGGTCGATAGAGAGTACAGTGGCTTGATTGATCAATGAGCATACTCACATTGAGGTTTTGGCATGAAAATTCGACTTTGGTTTGTATCATTTTCGTATCTTGTTATGCGACGTCAAACTCAAATCAACGCGAGCTCTTTCCAGATTTAGCTATTTATGTTTCTGTCTCCATTTGGAAATATAAACTATATTTGGATAAACGTCAAATTATGTTAAAGGGTTCGCATTTCTTGAGGCGGAACAGACTTTTTCTGTTGTACTTAGCTCAAATTATGAATAGGAGATGTCCCAGCGTTCAATTTTCGTAATCTGTGGAGCACCGCCGGATAAATTGGTGACAAAGTTATCAGAAAGAGCGTAATGTGATTGATCCAGGGTATACATGATATAGGCCTGTCATGATGCACTGTCAGATGGAGTTGTTGATGCCGACGATATCGTCGGACTTGAGCTTGACTTTGGCGGTGAAGTCCTCTGGCGTTCAGCGAAACCATTTGCAGAAACAACACCTCCCGACGATACGTTCGACGGCCCGCGGGGATTTCGCACTACTTTGGTGATAAGATTAGGTGCAGCATTAGAATTTGGTGAAATGGGCATCTGCGGTGTCGACTGGGAACTACCTTTCCGAGACAATGGGCTTTTTTTATTCTCCGTACCTTCCGAAGCTCCTGTCTCGCTTGGGGATTGGCCAAAAATGCGCTCCCGAGCTGCCTGATATCGTGCCTCACGTTCCTGCAGCGTTTCTCCTGTGGGTGTGTTGGAATTCGGGGATGAGGGCGATGGGGATGCGGAGGGCCGTTTCAAGATCCGCATAGGTGGTGGTTGATTGAGGGGCAGAGTTGGAGTCGTGAAAGAGGCAGAAGCACCTCTAGAAATCACAAGTGCGGGCATCGGGTACTGTTCCTTTGCGTTGCTATCAGAAAACAATTGAGTAGCTGTTGATGAAGCGCTGATGTTGAGGCGATGTTACAACATACGCATCTTCCCAAATTTGCTTGTTCTTATCCTCTAACGAGCGACCGGAATCTACGTCTTCGTCATCGTCGTCCATCTCCCAGTCATCCCTCACAGTAATTGGAGCTGCTTTCGTCCTAGCACCGCTGGTAGAACCAAACCCAGACGCAGTCGAAGTTGTCGGACGTCTCTAGGATTTCTGTCAACAAAACCCACTGGCAATATGAAAAACATTCTGACTGGTGCATCATCCCAATCATCTGTGGGCCTAGACATCGTTCTAATCCATCCGTTAGCTTCTTATGATTTAGCTTCTCAGAATCTCACAGAACTTACCGGCAGCAGGTAATGGAAGGAGGACAAGAGAGATATGCTGACATAACGCTCTAATTATCAAATATTCAGATGTGATATCTTTCTCTTTCTCAACTTTCAACTTTCAACTGAACGGCCATCTCCTAAATATGCCAGGATTGACACCTAAAGATTTTTCGAACTACATCGACAGCCACGCAGAAAGCTTCATCAAGCGCCTTGCCGATGCTGTTGCGATTCCCTCGTAATCGATTTATCTCCTGGCGCTTATCGAATTACTGAACTCTTGGCGGTACAGGATCTCCGGAGATGCTACCCATCGCAAGGATGTCTTCGCCATGGCCGACTGGCTGAACGACCAGCTGAGGCAACTCGGCGTTGATACGAAGCTCGTCGATCTCGGCAGACACACTATGGATGGTGAGGATCTACCCCTTCCTCCAGCCATCCTTGGTCAGATCGGAACCGACAAGGCAAAGAAGACGGTGTTGATCTACGGGCACTTTGATGTGCAGCCGGTGCGCTGAATGTAGCTTGTGACGACGTTCAACAATTGACTTTGGAGCATATTAGGCAAACAAATCGGATGGATGGGATACCGATCCTTTCACTTTGACTAACGATGAGAAGTCAGGACGACTCATTGGACGGGGAAGCTCTGACGATAAGGGCCCCATTCTGGGATGGTTGAACGTTTTGCAATACCACCATGAGAGGAAACTCTCTCTTCCGGTCAATATCAAGTTCTGCTTCGAGGGCATGGAGGAGAGCGGGAGTGAGGGTCTCGATGAACTCGTTGAACGCGAATCAAAGAAGGGAGGCTATTTTGAAAGCGTAGATTGCGTTTGCATTGTGAGTGCTCATCATAGTGACTACGTTGCGCTGCTCATTTATCATGTAGTCTGATAATTACTGGCTCAACACTCGTACGCCAGCGCTCACTTACGGCCTTCGCGGTCTTTCCTACTACAAAGTAACTGTCACCGGCCCTACACGCGATCTACACTCCGGCGTCTTTGGTCGTACCGTACACGAGCCCATGACCGATCTTATTCAACTCCTCAACACGCTCGTTACCCCTCAAGGTGACATCCTAGTGAAAGGTGTTGACGAGATGGTTCCGCGTCCTGATGAAGACGAGAAGTGCGCTCATTTCATTACTAGTGACGACCGGAACCTCATTTTTTCCCCCAATCTTACAGGGCTATCTATGCCGGCCTCAACTACTCGATCTCCGACGTAGAGGAAGCTGCTGGCGCTTCAATCGCTCTTTCCTCAGACAAAGTAGCCGTCCTGATGGGCCGCATGCGCGAGCCTAGTCTATCGATCCACGGAATCGAGGGAGCCTTCAGCGGGGCCGGCGCTAAAACTGTCATCCCCGCGAAGGTTTCCGGAAAGTTCAGCATCCGCCTCGTGCCACCCCAGACCCCCGACGCTGTCAACCCTCTAGTTATCGACCACCTTAACAAAGCATTTGCCGCGCTGGGAAGCAAGAATCAACTGAATATTGAAACTTTGCATGGTGGCAAGCCATGGATGGCAGACCACCGCCATTGGAATTTCGAGGCTGCGAAAAAGGCTACTAGGGTGCGTTCCTGATTTATTCAATATGCTCCGATAGAAGTGCTCCTGCTGATTGTGTGTACATTGTATGGGCTGTGTAGGAGGTCTACGGTCAGGAACCAGACTTAACACGCGAGGGAGGATCGATTCCGGTGACCCTCACCTTCGCGGAATCGCTAGGCGTCAACGTTTTATTACTTCCTATGGGACGTGGAGATGATGGAGCTCAGTTAGTGTTTATATCAAACGATTTATACGTTGTTAACACATTCGCACCAGCTCAACAAACGAGAAATTGGACAAGTCAAACTTCCTTGAAGGGGTGAGCTTGGAGTCAGCGCCCAGTGCCCATTTTTTACTCATGCGCTTTCTACTGCTAGTCCAAACTTCTGGGAACATACTTGTACGAACTCGCGGCCATTGCAAAGTGAGGAAGAAATGAAAGTGAGAGTTATCGGTTTCTAGCGTGATTGAGACTTTTCCACTGACGTTCATCTTAGTTAAGAATCCACATCCGAAGACATTGTATATAAGTATCGGTGTATCAATGTACAACCACTTTGTTCTGTATCAACTATCAAGCTACCAAGCTTCGAGCTTCTTGGCTGCCATATACTGTGGCTAAACAAAGGGTGGGACTTGTTCGCATCCTTGGTCCTTGACT
This sequence comes from Pholiota microspora, assembly GCA_003314615.1. Lineage (NCBI taxonomy): Eukaryota > Fungi > Basidiomycota > Agaricomycetes > Agaricales > Strophariaceae > Pholiota > Pholiota microspora. Next base: position 13,782 of record QFFD01003271.1, read on the forward strand.
CCAAGGAAGAAAAATTCGAGGTTCTTGTTCAACGCTTCCAATAGCGCACCCTTCGCGTGGGGGTAAAGACCCCTAACAGTGATGTTGACGAAGTCACTGTACAACTTGCAGAAATCCGACAGATCCGCAGAGTTTGGGTTGAGCGTATAGCTGTTAACGGTTCCGTTGTTAGCTCCTGGTTCGATGGGGTGCTGCTCAAAGATAATGTCAATCCCGGCCCCAATAACGTCGAGCGTCCAGGAGATGTTAGATCTGAAGAAACCGTCTGGCATGCGGCTGTCCTGGAAGAAGCCTCTGGCGACGGACATATCCAGTTGAAATGGACGTTCATGCCGCCCATCAATGAAGAAAGCCAGAGGGAAAATTGACTCTGCGAAAGCGGTGAAGTATCTGGGAGATATAAAACTAAATTGTGGATTTGTTGCGGTCGACTCTTGTATGCGCTTAAATCGGAGCTCGCTAGCCACTGTAAGGTTGTAGAAACCGCCACCAAATTCGTTGCTGAGCGCTATGACCTACATTTTGGGGACTGGTGTCAATATTAGAGTAGCAAACTGCATGGAAAATTCCGAACCTGATCAAAAAGGGTTTCGTTGAAGCTGTGGTTATCGCCGAAAAACGCATCGCCTAGAGGTCGAAGAATAAATTTCCAGTCGAACTGACATCGCGGAAAGGGAATGCTCTTATTGTAGAGTACATACCACGCGTCAGACTTGTGTCACCCTCGAAAACTGCGTGAGTGTTAAGTCCGCCTACAATCGCTGGAGGTGGGGGATTCAGTCCTGTTTTTGGAGTCTTTCCGCCAATGCTAAGTAGATCGTTGAGCAGATTTCCATCAACCAGGTGTGCAGCATATGTCACGACGAGAGCGAGATCGTTTCCCATGTTGAACACTACGGAGAACCAAACGGACAAATACGATGTCAGTATACAATTTAATGCATGAGTCCCAGTGAACTGACCTTCTTGAACGGCATTGACAATTTGAGATGGGGAAGCGATTCCGTTACGGGGAAGCCACTTGAAAATAATAATGAATGACAATTCCACCCTTCATATTGGTATAAACGCGAACTCCATGGGAGGCTAGAGCATTCAATCCTGGGCATGGACCTCTAATATCGTCTTTTCCTACAGGCTTCCAAGGATGGAGGCGATCGTTGACTAGAATAGTGCTAGTGTTTTTAAGAGGGCCCGGAGGAGGGGGTATGTGTCGTCGGGCAAGAGTTGGAATGATTTCGTCGAGCTCTCTGGCAGATAAACCCGCTAAAGAACCGTAGTTGGGAAATGCCAACACGGAAAATCCAAGGTATGAAAAATATGCTAGTAGTGCAAAGATAAGACGAGCCATTTTTTTTCTTGAAGCTATTGGCAAAAATACGCGTACCATTTATACCTGCGGTTCGTTAGGGAAGGAGATCTTCAAGGAGATACTAATGCAAATACGCTGCGCTCAGGCCTGTCAAATGCCTGCGCTCATGTGTATAGGCTCATTTTCCGAATAAATGGGAGACGTTCAAAGCTATTTGGCAGATCTGGACTTCAGCAAATATGACAGCTCCTTAAGTTAACTGATTCGTACAAACACGGAGAACGTGCCTGTTTTTGGCTATCACAAATACTTACTGCTGAAAGGAGGCACTTATGCCCTGGCATTGTTCCGTTATTGAAGGACAACTTCAGTGGTTCTATACCGTTATATAAGCACTTCTCCATTTATGTAGAGAGATGTTTGCATCGACAGTTCCAAGTTCTCATAAGGACTCTCGGATCGCCACCAAGGAATATGATTTATCTGTTGAGATTCCGGAGGTCTAGACCATAATGATTATTGACAGTTGTGAATAGAGAAGCATTCCGAAAGAAAGAGCATGGCTGGGCTGTGTATAGCTCTATGCAAACAAGCTATTGGGAAATCTTTTGTTAAGAGAAACGCACGTTTTTGCAAGTACTCACCAATCGTATCGCTACCCGACCAAATCGTAATGTGACCTGAGTTCCTAGACAAACAAAGGAATGGCAATCATGACTGCCGCGGGCTTATAATAGAAAATTATCTTTACATGTGGATTAGACAAGGATCAGAGGTGCAGTCCTTGATTGTTCGATTTCAATTATATATCTCTTCGACATTGATGAGCATCGATGCATCAATAATATTGACAACTCTCATCGAACGCATAACTGCAGTACACTTACAATGACAACCCATAGGTATGTCTGCGGCTGGGTTTCAATTAAGCTTCAGTTTTAATGAATGTGACCCAAAGTGGGAAATTACAGTAAGTTAGATTTCTAAATTTAAGCGCCTAAATGGAATGAGGCGTGGGAATCTGACTTGAGCATTCGAATATGTAACGCCTGCGCAGTACGTGTACTAGTATCGCATCTGGACAGTATGAGAGAATATAGAGGTGACATTCCGGATGAATTGACGCCTGTTGAAGTAGCTGACTATTAGGTTCAGGGGTTAAAGCCTGATATCCAAGGTGGAACAGCGTTTAGGAAATTATATTTACTATGGCACATAATTTTGGTGCTTCAGACAGGGAGTTCAGATAATATGCTATAAGACTATCTCCTATCACGCAAATCACAGAGGCAGCAAAGTCATAGAAGAGAGGCAATAATACTGTCTGCTAGTTTTTTTTTTTTGTGGAAGTGCATTTATAAGTGGCAGCCGACCCAACCAAGCTCCACCTAATACTATCTGCTAGCACTTCAAATATAATTTGAAGACTTACGATGTGTATATAAATGAACTGGTGGTTTTCCTACTTCACGTTTCTGTAGCCTGGTTGTCGCAATGTGTTATTTTGAGTATATGATTTGTAGATTTTACATGTGCTTAGTGTTAGAAATGTTGGTATATCACACACCTACATTCATTCAGCTCTTGAATTTTTCAGTCTAGTCCGCAACACCCTCATGCGATCTAACACTGCATCCGCTTCGAGATAACATCCTTTCAACCACCGATTCGGTTCCCCGTCCGCACCCGTCTCCAGTCCCGGCCGATCGCTGAACGCCGTCCGTGCATGCAGCACCCGTCGATTATCAAACAACACAGCGTCGCCCTCTCTCAACAAATACTCATACGTATTACGCTTGTTGTTGAGTAGTTTTGCGAATCGTTGCAGGGCAGGGTAAAAGGCGCGCGGGGTACTCAATGGGAGCGGCGCTTGGAATGGCGGCGAGTAATTGACATGCGCTACGCCTCCGGAGGGGGTAAGTTGAATGGTGGGATGATCGCGATGCAAGTGGTGTCCGTCGTTGACGTAGTGAAATGATACAGGCGTTTTAGTGAGGATGTCGAAGTCTTCTGGGTGGGTGTCGCGGAGGATGCGCGCGGCGTGTAGCGCGTCGACGAAGATGGAAGTGCCACCAATGACTTGATTCCTTAAACAATGCAGGATCTGGTATCGCGGGGGGTGCTGGAAGTACCTGTTTGACGAAATAAGACAACTAAATTCCAAGGCATGGATATCGACTTACAGCAGGTCCATATGCAGACCCAGATCAAGATTTGTATACGCGATATTCTTGCTCTCGCGCAGGTTCACAACATCCCACAGCGGTCCGTAAAATGTCGGCCTGATCTCTCCAAAGAGCTCCGCCAGCACCCGCAACTCACATTTCTCCGTCGAAGTCTCCGCATTCGGAACCCCGCGCACGAATAGTAGCCCGTACTTCGCCAGCTGTGCAATAGCGTCCACTAGGCCCTGCGATGTGCTCAGTTCCTGATAATCGATAAACAGCTGAGGAAGGAGCGAAACCGAAGCGCGTGTCCACGCCTCCTCGCTAATCTGGTCGTCGTGATGCCATTGTGCGAGCTGTTCCGACCGCGCGTGTCGTGTAAGGAACTCGCGCGAGAAAAACGACCGATGCCCGTCGAGCCACTCGATTTCGACGCCCTGGTCGCTGACCTTCACTGCGTCCTCCCTTTCAGCAGGCCTGATGTTCACCGGTACATCGCTCGTTTTGAACAGCTTTTGACGCGTGCTCGGGTGCACGCACGTCTCCGATTGGCAGGAATCGCGCAGCCATACGTAGGGAAAGACTTCACTGAGAGCAGATACCTCCAGAGCATCAGATCTCCTACTAAGATCTGTCCAAGTGCGCCTAAAGGGTACGGGAGGTGGCGATAGCAATGATTTCCAGATATTCGCGGAGCTGCGCAGGATCGAGCTCATATTCTGTAGAATTTAGGAAAGTGTCGGTTTCCCAGTCGCTTTGTCAAGAGTAGAGGATAACTTGTCCGCTTCGCCATGAACCGGCGGCCTGGCACCGGCTATCATATCATGATTCATATGTATTTCCCACCAATACCATGTGCCATGAAGCTCGAGATGGACGCGGATAAGTAGCATACAATAGGACCCCCGAAAATCCCCTCAGAGGTTAGTTTCTGGAATGAGGGTCGATATCCGAATTACAGCTGTTTTCATAACGATAGGCCGGATTTTTAAAAATACACACAGGCGGAGTTGGAATTTTAAATCGTGAGAATGATCCGAAAGTAGCTGCCGCGTCTAGATCAACGTGTTTCTAGCTCCCTCCCCCTCAACCACAACGCACTGCGTCGACACATCTCAGGGTTGGGTGCTGATGCTTGTACCAGAGGTGTCAGTGCTTGAACGAGCTGCTGGTTTGTCACAGGTCCCAGTCCATGGTTTATTGGAACACCATAGGCATGGAGCTGGGAGTATGCACATGAACTGCCAATGGTGCCCAACCCATATTGGAGATGGGATTGCATGAATTGAGTCGGCAGCAATCCGGGAGGAAAGACAGGGAACATAGAATGGGCTATATGGCCTCTTTGCATGTTCTATATTGGAAATGCTGACTATATCCAATCTTTGTGAAGGGCATTGGACACTTGAGGGGAGTTCATTGGTCCTTTAGATTGTGGATAGTGCACAGCTATGTTGACTTTGAAAGGTTGGAGGTAAATCATTTTATACATTTTTTTTGAGCATAGTTTTTATTTTTATTTTTATTTTTATTTTTTATTTCCATTTATTGTCTATCAGGGCGTTGCCCTATGTCAGACGTCTACTACTGAGTACGCTATCGAATATATAATCTACGCTCCATGCAAGTCTGCAATATCAGGTAGTGTCGGCCTCGTGAGTGGCTCAATTGCGCATTGCGCAATAATAATATGGGTGTGTCATAGCAATAGGGAGGGATTATACGAGAATAAAATAAAACACAAAGGGAGAGAGAAAAGGCCGAGAGAAAGTAAAAATAGAACAAAATCGCGCGTCATGTCAAACAGTTGTCTCGCTCGCAGGCGCTATGTTCCCATGGCTGTCAGCAAAACGTCCCGTGTCATCAATGAACTACAAGACTGCAGCCAGGTGCTTCTTCTCCCCCAGAATGTCCATGTCGACCCTCCGCACACTACCAAGACTCGCCCTCAACACCTTCCTCTCACTTCGATACGTGACGCACTCCTTCAGATAGTGTCCAACGGTTTCGGGCGCCTCCCCGCACTCCTCGCATATGGGGTCGTCTACCTTGTGCATCCAGTACAGATAGGCCTGCAGAGGTACATGCCCTGTCCGCAGCTGCATCAGGATGCTGCGCTGTCGCCTGGTGAGCTTTGCTGTAAGCGTCCTGAACTTTGCTGATGGTGCTTTCGCCTCGTATTTAGCCATTCGCTGGTACCTCAGCTGTCCTCGGAAGGCCTTTGTATACTTGTTTTTTGTCCTCGCCTTTAACCGCTGCCTCACCGCACTTCTGCTATCAGGGAGGCCCTTTGCAAGGATCCCAAAGTGGCTCCTCCGGTTGAATTCCTCGCCCTCCGCTGCATTCTTCGCCTCCACATCCACCAAATCGCTCCCATAAATGTCCATGTGTCCAGGTATCCACCTCATCTGCACCTGGATGCCCCGATGTCGACGCACCACCTCCTGGTAGCATCGGCGCACCTCCTCAATGAGGTATCCTCCTGGTCCAGCCTTCCGAGTGTGATGTGCTCGCAGCGATGCCTGGTTATCCACATAAATGGACACTAGCGCATGCCTCAGGTCGGCTGTCTCTCTTCGCAACATCTCCATTGCCAGTAATTGACCCACGCATTCGCCTTCATAGACCGTGTTCTGCTGTTCTGTTCCGAGAAAGTATCGCGCTACCTTTGCTGAGCGATGTCCATAGAACAGGATTGCCGCTGCGCCAATTCCTCCGTCATGTCCCAACCCGTCCGTGAACACCTTTACGTTGGCCTCATCTTTGCTCTCCTGCAGGATTGCCTCCTCCTTAGTCTCTGCAATACATGTCGTCAACTGGGATTCCCAATGCGGAGCTTTGGCCAGGTAGTCGATGGTCTCGATTGCAGCTGGCTTTATGCATATTGTCGACAGGATGCTGTTCAGTGCCGATGGGTGTCTCTTTGGCAGCCATCCTGCTGCCCTCTTGACATCATCGAACAGTGGGTGTTGTTTCGGTAGCGATGCCAGCCGCAATGCTGCAGCCTGACTCTTTGTTCGGATGAGGTGGGCCATTGGCATCATGTCTGCATGTGCAAATAACAAGTCGGATGGCGTAGTTCGCAATGCCCCAGTTGCCTGCAATGCCGCCTGCCTCTGTATCCTCTCCAGTCGGTCCACCACTCCCTTTACTCCTGCGAATTCTTCTCCTCCTCGCACAAACCTTGCTGGACACCACACGTCCACCGCATATAACATGCTCGGAACCGCGACGGAATAATACATGCGTCTCGCCATTTCTCCTCGCATTCCTGTGACCACCTTTGACAACCTTCGGACCTGTGTCAGCCACTTTGCTCCCTTCCCAATTGCATACGCAGCGTGTTTCTTGAAACGTAACTCATTGTCCATGAGAACCCCCAGAAACTTGTGTGAGTCTGTCGTGGTCACTGTATGCACTCCGTCTAATGAGAACTCCAGGGGTGGTCGCTTGATTGTTTGGCCCAGGTGTTCTGGGTCATCTACCCGCCGCCTGGTGAGCCCTAGCGCAGCGAACTTGTGAAATTCGTATGTCGAGTGATGTGTCGCCTCCCATTTGCCTGGACCTTCTGGCTCCGCAAACACCTCTTCCATCCTGTCTGCTGCCTCTTCTAACGTCTTTCCTGATGTTGCAACCATGGCGTCATCCGCGAAATTTGTTGCCAGACTATCATTGGAGCGTGGTACCCCCCCAATCTGTGAGGCATTGTAGTACCAATAAAAAAAGGGGGACAGATTGCATCCCTGGTCCAGTCTGTTCTTCACCGCGATTGGTGCTGACTCAAAGTCGTCGAATGATATCACCGTTTCTCTTCCTGTCATCTTGTCGTTGATCCAGTCCATATACTCTCTCGGCACACCTCGCATTCGCATGTCATCCACCAGCACCGGCACCACCGTGTTCGGAAATGCCCCCTTCACATCCAAGAACACCACTAGCACTTCCTCCTTTCGTCTCCAGGCCCTCTTTGTGAAATCAACCAATAAATGCAGTGAGTCCGTTGTGGTACATCCTGGCCTTCCCCCAAACTGACAATCCGGTAGCAGTCCCAGCTTCTCTGTGTAATATTCCATCAACTCCTTAACACACGCTGACAGGAGTTTTGCCATCACATCGAGCAAGGCGATGGGTCGATAAGCCCCTGGTGATGTGTAGCTCATCTTTCCTGGCTTCTGCAAGACCACCGTGTTGAAACGTTTCCACCTGGCTGGGTAATGCTTCTGTGTAAACATGGCTCTGTAGATTGGACCAAGGAATGGGGCCAGAAGGTCGGCCGCATGTGTCAGGACTGAGTTGGAGATTCCGTTCAAGCCAGGTGCCTTGTAGGGGTTCAGTGTCCTCGCCACTCGGACAATCTGCACATCAGAAATTTCCTCAAACTCGAAGGCTGGTGCTGGGTATTCCTTGTCAGCATTGATGCCTGTCGCCTCCGGTGGTGGATAGAAGAAGGCCTCATGTAGCAACTGGCTCTTCTCCTCGTTCCCTTGCACCACGGTCTCGCCGCCACCCGCTGCCGGCTTTTTCAGTGCTGGAATGCATACTCGTCCTCCATCTGTCTCTGGCCCACTCGTGAACTTGTGAGCATCCCAGATATTCTTTCCATCCATGCTCTCTAACCAATCTTCCCAGTGGTTGCGTTTTGTCTTTCGAAGTAGATCGGAGAATGCCCCTCTCGCCACTCTAGCATCCTCGTGCACTGGGTGCAGCTCATATCTGCGGAATTGATTTGACTGCCGCTCCAAGTCCCTCATATCCTTCCGCACCTGCGCCAGCTCCTCTGTCCACCACCTCTTGGCATATGGCGAGGCTTTCCATCTCGGGACTACTGCCTCCACTACCTCCAGAACCACCGCCTCCACCCACTCCACTGCCTCCTCCACCTCTGCTTCAGACTGTAACTCCCTGGATACTACTGCTCCCTCCAGTTTCTTCTCCAATTCCTTACGAAAAATTTTCCAATCCGTGGCTTGGTAGTTCCATGGTAGCGGTCCTCCCTTACGCTCCATCGGAAAGTCGATTGTCGTCATGATTGGGAAATAGTCCGCTGTAGGGGGTCGCTCTTCAGGATACACCTCACATTCCACCACCCAGTCCATCAATATGTTCGAACAGAAGACCTGGTCAGGCCGCGTGAGGTTCCCATGAGAGTTACAGATTGTTGGAATGTCCTCTGGAAGTGCCATCCCCATGTTGTATTGTGCCAGGAGCTCAATGAGCATTTCCGCCTCGTCGAGTGCACTGCCAGTGAAAAGGCGGTCATTTTCTGCATCCTTCCACATTGGATGGTGTCGATTGAAGTCTCCTAGCCATATATCCCCTTTCTCTTCCTCCTGCTCTCCATGCTGCACCTCTGTCACCTCCCTTCCTTCGAAATGCCTATGCAGCGCCTCCACTGTCTCCGAATGCTCACACGCATTGTAGATGTTGTACAGATTCACCACCCCTCGTGCTCCTTTCATTCACACTGCTACCACATCCAATGATTCCACCTCCACCGGTGTCCATCCCTCCATTAACAGATCGCTCCGTATCAGCGTCAGTGCCCGCGGCGCTCGCACATCCTCTCCATTTCCTCTTCCGCCTCTCACATAACCTGATGGGTACACTGACGTCCAGCCTGGAGTAACTCGCGAAAGCTCCTTGAAGTCGAAGTGAGGCTCCTGCAGGCATATGATGTTGTAACCCTCCATGGCGCTGTGGAGTGTTACCAGTTGAGCCTCCCATGACTTTCGCACATTTTGCTGCCAGATCCGAAGTGTCGTTACAGGTGTCTCTATCATTGAGAAGGTGCGCTGCCCTGAGTTCCACCTAAGGTAGGGGACATCCAAAACCGGCCACCTTACATAATCAAAAAATGTCCTTAACGACGAGCTCAATAGCTTCAACCACATCTTCATTATGTTTACTTTGACAGCTGGGGACTGTAGAGAAGATGTTAATCTACAGCTCTCTGTCTTTTATTTATTTATTTCCTTCTCCAAGACTCATCTATTTAAGGAAAAATAGTTTTTGACCAAAAAGCACCCAAATGCTCTAAAAACTCGATTGGCAATAGAAGAAAATTTGTTGGAATTTTGGATGCATATATTTTGCCGCTTACTTAATACAGTCACGTGACATGGACAGCACAAGCAGGACACCCCCATCCATGACAAAAACTCAATGAAAACAGCTCATAGACCATCTAAACACACACGAAACACACATCTATCCATGGGCCGACAATCCAAAGCAACTATAGCTCG
>QFFD01003283.1:0-13170 GCA_003314615.1 Pholiota microspora
GAGGATGACAGGAATAAGGCGCTCAAGACGGACAGTTTGCTTCTGCAGTTGAAGACGCCTCCCAGAATTGAGGTTTGTTGAGTGGTACAACGAACACCTATGATCAATATAGAGAAACGGTAGAAAAATGATAGATACAATTGGGCGGCATAGATGCCCGGGTTAAATTTGCTTACATCTTGAGATGTTACATATTCGATGTTTTGTCGAGTTGGCCAGCGAGTGTCAGAAGAAGCAGCGGGAAAATGCGATGTCGCGGGAGCGACGGCCTGAAGAGCCATTGAAAATAGAGAAATTGGGATGACCATACTAGCATGAGTCGAGGAAATCGGACACTTTGCATAGTCATCCAAAGGATGCACAGAGATGGAAAAGACAAAGTAGTAGTTTCGCAAAGGGAAAACTGTGGGATCAGAAACAAAGTCAAAGTATAACGTGTAACTACAAAGAAAAGAGACGCATGGATCAAGCTTTCTTGGCCTCAGCGACGTCCTTGCACACAGTGTCGGTCCTCTGCTTCTTTGCCAACATAATGGCGAGACGACCGAAGTCGCTCAGCGACCGCCTCTTCTCAACAGCCGCCCGCTTGTTTGCCCACGCCGACGTGTTCCACTTCTCGGAAATGGTCTCCTTCTCAAGTTGCTTCTTCACTACACCTGAGCTAGCAGCGCGGGCGAGTTTTGTGAGGGCGAAGGGGGTAAGGATGAAGTGTCCGTTTAGAGAACTTTGCGCTGTGGCTGAATTTGCGTTGTTGCTTGGCTGTGTTGCAAACACAAGTCGACGACTTCCTTCTCATCAACGTCAAGACTCAGCCAGGATTCAGCCAGGATCAGCTCCTCTCAAGGGCACTCCCTCTGAGCGTCGGGTCAACAACTCAAATCCGACCGGTAAAACATAGACACCCAATTAAATTTACATTATGTTGCCCCCCAATGAACGACACAAGCGATCTTATTTGTACGCATACACATTCGGGGTCTGCTACTACCTAACTTTACATTTTTCTCGGAAACTATGTACATTTGACGGACTTTCTTCGCATATCACTGTGGACCAACCGCTCCAGGAGGGCCCTGCGACACATGCAAGTCTATCAAGAGACCCGTATCGATATCGTACACGAACCCATGGATCCAAACGGTCGCGACTTCTTCCCCGGCGGCGTATCTTTCCCAGGCGCGTCGGATAGTCTGTGTGCGTGAGAGATGGGCGACCTGCTTTTTCACATTCACGTCGACGAGGCGGCGAACTGCCTGTGCTTGGGTGAGACCTTCGAGCTCGGGAAGGAGCCCTTCGACGGTTTTGGTGAAGGGTTCCAACCAGAGGCCGAGTGCTGGCTTGCCTGTGGGAGCTCTGTTGCGTTCTTGGGCAGCTTTGAGCGCGCCTTCGACGCCTCCACACCTGGTGTGTCCGACGACGATCACTGGATTTCCAATGTTATCAGCGCTTACCAAGAGACTCGAAGGACATCAAATACATACCACGATGTATATGGAGCGCGTCTACGCCATATTGAAGTACGGACAACGCGTTGGTGTCGTCAAGATGCAACTGACTGCAGAATCGTCAGTACGGGAAGAGGGAGAGATCGCACAATGATACCAACTTTGCGATATTCCTGTGCACGAATATATCCCCTGGCTGCGCGTCTGGAACGACGGTCGTCTCTGACACGCGCGAATCGGCACATCCAATCCAAAGGGTCTACAGGCGCGAACAAGTTCGGCATCTTTATATCTTCAAAATCACTGGTGCTTCAACTAGACGTACATGCGGCTCCTGGTGCTGGTGTTCCTCGTCGAGCTTCCTAAAGCACTCGGAGTCTTTCTGGAGTTCGCCGGCAGCCCATCTGGCGTTGGATTCGAGGATCTTCTTGACGTCGTCGACTAGACTTTTGGGCATTGTGATCAAGGTGAGCTGGGGGCTTTCTGTGGGAGTGAAGAATCAGACAGTTTGTCTGCAATATATAGCGGAGGTGTGTACTGATTCTATAACGCATATCTGAATCACCTATCTGGATCGCATATCACAATTCCCGTTGAAGCCCCTCCAACGTGTGTGCCTTCCCCCGTGCGTCAACAGTTGACAGTGTCTAGACTACGAGAGATGGCCCCAAAGTATAATTCAGAGGATCTGTTCGCTTCGTCTGACGTACATTCGGACTGCGCGTTATCTTTTCATCGTTCCAGACGTTGAATTCCGGTGTGTTGTGTTTTCCTGGGATACATTTACCATTTTCGTGCGCCGTCGGATCGTTGTATAGTCCTGGCCGCTGTGACTAAGTATAACAGACACTTTCAAGATGACAGGAGGAATAGAACACGAACGTTATCTAGGACATTGGGGGGGCCATAAGACCTTGATCGCGTTCTCTTCGCCTCTACCACCCTCTGCCTGTTGGAAAGACATGTGCACACTGTTATTTTTGAACCCCATGATCATCGATAGGTGAAATAGCGACTTCGAAAGATGCCGCGGGCGCTTATATCCATGATCTGGTGTTGATCTTGGTGGGTGAGGAGCGAATGTTTCTTGGAATGGGCTTATGATAATGCGCGGGCGTTCAAGCCTTCACAAGATAGAACTGTGACTAGGTATTTATGCTGGGTTTAACAGGATAAGAAGGGCGATACCCCCTCAAGTAACAGCGAATAGGAAGATGTATAATAATTGGAAAGTCGTATTGAGCTAAAGAGGAATCAAAATTAAACGGGTACAGAAATGTTCAGATTTCGCACGGTTTGCCCGGCGCGCCAAGCCGAGATCAAATTTAGCGATAGAAATACATCTCGTCGACTTCTGAATCGTCCATCGATAACGAGCTCTCGCTGCCTCTACAACTCGTCTGCTTACTTCATTGCCCTGAATATCTGCCTGTAGTTGTGCGGATAAGCCTTTTTGTATGCGTTTCTGAGCCGAGTCATCGCTTTTTTCTTTTCCCTTTCTTGCTCAAGAGCCACCTTGTGCTGCCTCACTTCCTCCGATGGGGTGCCCTTGACATCCCTCACAATGGCGCCACAGTAACCCGGAGTCTGTTGTAGTCCTTCTGTCTCCTGCACTGCAACATATGGCTGAGGGAATGAATAGGCGCAACTGTCAGGGGATGGAGAATGGGGGCGAGTTGATGTCGAGGGCGCATCGTAGGTGTGTTGGTGGCTAGAACTTCCCTCCGAATTGCATTCACTGCAATCATATATATCTGACATCAGCACGCGACTCCGTCAGAGGGATTGCAACAAAAACATACTTTGGAATGCTGGATTTGCGCATTTTACGCGCATTTCCTTCGTGCTCTACGGCACCTCTGCTGGAGCCAGCGATAGTGTTAGTACTATCTCTGTTTCCAAATATCGCTGTTATGCTTGCGACCCTCTTGCTAAGGTTGCTGCTTGTTGCATTGTTTGACGTATCGAGCCGGTCATCTTCTGATTCAAAGTTTAGTGCATAGTACTCAGTCAAATGTGTTAACATCACTCACTCTTTCGTGCTTCGTACTCTCGTTTGTACGGCTCAGTGCGTTGATCTTTTTTTCGCCCCTTGGTACGTCCTTCACAGTATTATTAGTATGATTATACTGAGAAAATGATCACGGAACACACCTTTGCGCAGTGGGGGAGTGTCATCTGGACCAGTCATGATAAGTGTGTTGGTGGGCAGCAGCAGCAGCGGCTCCATCAATAACGCTGCCAATACAGTTGTAAGTCCTCCTTCAACGCTGACTTCGCCAGAAAAACTCACCTGATGGCATGGACGATGCCATAATCTGTCTTTCAACAGCTTGCCTGCCGTTCGCGATGTGGGTCGATCGACCCGTTCGGGACGCATGGTTTCTCGGAGGTGTGGGTGGTACGTGGTATGTTGGCGTCGAGATCAACGTCATAGGGGGTACCCCGGAGCTATGACTATTCCATGGTTGTGTGCGTCGTTCCGGGAGGGGCGTGAGCGCGTGTTCGAGAGTGGAATACGTAGATATGAGATGAATGGGTACGGCTGGGTGCATGACCTCAGGAAATATCTGCATGATGATTATAGAGACTGGAGGGCGGCTCAGTGGAAGGGTAAACAGTGGGGAAGGCTCGTCGTTGGTACAATGTTATACTTATAGTCGCAGGGAACGTATAAACGCTCAAAACGCATGTACAGAGTCACATCGATTGACAACATCTCTTCATTGTGTTTTTTGCCCCACTCGTGTTTCTGACAATTATCTAGGAGGCTTGTAGCAGGAATTCATTGAAGCGTAGACTGGGACGTGTTTATTTACGTATCGCGCCCCTATGAAGTTACTCATTGTGTGAGAATGAGTCGGACAACGAGGCTGGCTTGCTGGTGAAAGATTTCCTCACATTTTCCGACAGATATCGAATGGGAATGGTGTCCCTAGCGCAGTGGATGCGCACTACTACGCTGGCTTCACGGTCGCCTTGTCAGCGCGCACATCATTTGAAAGGGACATTTGAAAAACATTCGCGCAACGGCCGCGTCAGTTTGAACAGAGAACAAATTGAAGGGGCCGGCGTCTATGTCATTTCAATGAGAGTAATATTAATCAATGATCGTTCTTTGTATTTATAGGTGATTAAGAGGTCGATACGTGAAACTTTCTTGATATAAAATGAACGTGGACGCTCTGAACACCCCTATTATACCATGCGCTTGATGCATTGCATGAAAGAAAAATCTTTTACGATGTCCATGTATATCTTGCCGAACAACGTCAGAAAAGTTGTTCTATACCTTGTCAATGCAATAAGGTACGAGACCAGAGGCATACTGGAAAGACATAAGTCAATGACTCACAAACACGAGGAGCAAGAGAGGATGAGAGGGGACAAGGCAGCCGTGAGAAACGAGAGTTAGTGGAAGATGGCTTGAGAGTATCAAGTGGCAACGGAGGGGTACACGACCAACACACGGCGACGTTCATTTGGGAAATATATAAGTGCACGTAATAACGGACCAGAAAGCAGATTAGTAGAAGGGCGGATTCCAAGTCAAAGGATTAACAATCCATAGAAGTAAGTTCTGACGCAAGGTGTTTTCAGATCTTCCAACTCTCCAGCGCAATTAAGAGACTGCTTTGAAAGAGGGAAACAAGATTTCTAATGAGATGAGAAAAAGAATGAAAAAGAAGAAGAAAGATAGAGGGCGCACTAAATCTGAAAATTCTTCTTTCGGAGACTATCTCCTTGAGCCAGTGTTCTAGATTCATATAGAAAATGGTAGAAGTAATAGATGTAGCCAGGCATAGAAATAAACCTTGGACAATAAGTAACTCAGTCGATGTTCTCCATTGAACGATGGCCCTCCTGTGTTTAATTATAACCCGAACTTCGATGAAGCCATGACAGGCACATAGATGATCGCTCTACATGCAATCTCCCGTTCGGGAATAGGATGCGCCCACAATGATTGCGCAAGGGGAAATTGTGCTTCGAAATCTCGGACAAAACTGATCACAACATAAGTGTCTGCCTACTTCATTTCTCCATAGAGCCGTGCGCAGCGATTTAGAAGCATATGAGAGACCGTAGGTCTTCCACCACATTCCTGCTCCTTTTCTTGGCCCAGCCCACTTAGCTCACGGAATATATAAAACACATGAAGGAACAAGTTTTTGCGACGACCAACCCCTACTGATATCCTATCGAATCTCTCAATACACTCAGCATTTCTCCCTGAAATGATGTCGCTGTATCCTACGCTCGCACCCGTACTGTATAACCATGTACAGGAACATGTACCTGAGCCACAATTTCCGCAATGGCAGGCTACCTCTCTCTTTCAATGTGTTTCGGACGATCGAAACTTGGGTGCCTCGAGTGTGTATGATCCTACGGAAGCGGAGCACTCTGGACTAGATGCGGTGGAATTATTTTTCAAATCGTTCGAAGGGACAGGTGAGCTATCTACGCACAATGTAAGCCAGGGGAGTATTCAAGAGACACGTAGGCTACTCACCTACGGAAGATCAAGATACTTCAAACACTGTGCAAATACACACCGATGATTCACTATCCGCATACATCGCTCATGAGAATATTATAGGTGGGTTCAATGACCAACACTCTCGGAGTGATCAGTCCTATGAAGGGCCACCTCAGTATACTTCGCAACCACTGTGGGATGTTGATGAGGTGGCACCCAAGGCTCGTTCTGAGTTTGAAGGTGCACCCTACATTTTTTTGGCATTACGCAGAGACCTGATGAGATAGTAGAACATACCAGCGACTGTGGATGCGGCGAATTGGAACAGTACAACATAGCTGACATACATCCAAACGGTGAGCGATCTTAAGCCTTCCTTGACGTGATCATCTATTGATAGAACGTCAATGCATACGTGCTGATCTATAACCAGCGAGCAATCCTCGAGAGTGGAATGTTCCGCAAAACCATAAATTCGGCAGAGCCGCCGAAACCAGCATTCACGATGGCTCCAGCGTAATTTCTGTCCAGCAATCATACCATGTGCGCAATACGCACATGACAGGCTCTCCAAAGTATGTGTAGGGAACAACTCCCCTCCTCAAAATTTGCTGCTGATTTCAGGCTTTTATCACAGCGATGCAAATACCTCGAGCGAACAAAATGTCTCTCGAAATTGCCAGATGATATCAAGGTTCTATGGCGGAGACGCACGTACCGTCAAAGACGTGTGCTGTGAAAGTGCCCCCAATGTGCTTCCAAGAGCCTCCAAGTCGTCGAACGTCCTCACCCTGGACCCGTACCAAATAATAGAAGCTCCAGGCCCCTTTTCTATACGCCATGTACGAGAGAAGAAAGAAAGATACCTTGAGATTGTCATTCGTGGCATACGAGGCCCTCCTTCGCTGGCAGTGCAACAGCGCAATGCCGAGTGGCTGCAGAGGAGGGAACGAAGAAAGTTGGCTACGAAGGCGAGGAAGGCGAGGAAGAAAGCTGAGGAGAGAACACAAAAAGACAGGAACAGGATGCCAGAGGCGTTGGAGAGGTGATAAGATTTTGATCGATGAGAAAGTGGGATTCTGACGCTGGGACAACGTGCCATCGGTTCTCACGGTAGGACTCTCGGGTCGATAGTTTTGTTCTGTTTTGTTGCTGTTTTACCTTCGCTTCATTCACTATCAACTCACGTACATATTGTAACCCATTCGAATACTCAATGCAAACTCTTGAATTTATTACTTTACAGCTATCGGAGAATTTGTTGGCTGAACCTCGTTTTGCCCGCCGCGCAGGTCAGCAATATGACGCAAGTGCCTCTTGCTCGTTGCAGTCTTTGCTCCCACTTCGCGCGCTGAGCGCTGCTATTCCAATACAAAGTCATACTTAGTTGTAAATTCTGTAAGCAACCCTTAACCCTTTTGCTCAGAGTCAGGAGTGACGGTCACTGGGGATATACAAGGCCCAAGGGGTGCCTCGACGATGATTTTATCACAAGAGACTACAAACTACGGTGCATTGCGATGCTACAGGGAGTGGAGCAGAGTCGGGGCGGCGGACGTCATATTGCCGACGCCCTACCCAAAACGGATTTGTTTGTACGCAGGCACGGCCACTTGGGGCAAAAACGAGGTTCAGCCAACAAATTCTCCGATAGCTGTTGGATAGCTGTGACTTCGCGTCCTGTAAAAAACCATCCTACGTTTCTAGAGTCCATCATGAATTGTTATGGGAATGCAGTGTTCCTGGAACGGGTATCAGATCAACATCTGATACATAGATTGTACAATACAGAAGGATAAGAAAGCGGAACCACGTCGACCTAATGAGATAGTCCCTACCGTCCGTGTCGAGCACTATCATCAGCGACTACCCGTTGGCTGATGCTCATATACACGGTTTCCATTTCTACGATACGCACTGGACATACTACACGGAAGGTGCAGCGAAGGTCACACCCAAGTTCCTAAGCCGTCGAGAACAAGTCCAACTGCAAGGCAAAGTATCGGTCCACATACACAGAGGCATCGATACGTCCCAACGTCCATGTTGACCAACTGATGATAAAAGAAAAACCTGGACAATTGACGACAATAACACACAACCCCAAGCCGCAGTAAACGAGTGAGGATTCGCTCGCTCGCTTTTGCAAGGAAATAGATACAGCGAGCAAGCGGCAAATCAAACGAGAGAGCAAGTGGGGAAATCAATAGAATAAAGCACCACCAAAAAAAACAAGCTAACATAACATAAAACACATACATATACATCCAGCAGAAGATCGTGATAGCGCATATACCCTCCTCCCACGCATCCTCGTCAACATCTTTGAGGCCATCCAAGCGTACCCGCGCCTTAGAGCAAAGCATATCCTCGCCAGTGTCCCAAAACGTCGGCACGACGCCACATCCCCGCACGGAAGCTTCCCCCCCCCCATATCACCTCAACGAACCAGCCAACTATCGATCAATGTCTCCCGCCCTCGATGAACCGCCCGAAGAGTATCTCGCCCACCCCGAGCCCTGCGATGAGGCATATGATAAAGGCGGCATTGTATGTCCTATAAAGAAATAATGTTAGCATGGGTTGAGGAGGGGTTGGGGAAGGGTAGTAGATTGCAAATGGAGCAATGAAAGAGCGTAAACGCACATAACAGCCAACATCATCATAAATCCCAGCGCCGCCTGTCCGGCATACAACACCCCGCGCATCACATCATGCGCCGCCACGAACGGCGCCGCGCCGCGCATCCGCAGCACACTCCTGAACCCTGGCCGCATCGCCCCGTCGGTGCCCCTCGCGCCCTTCTCCGTCGATTGGTTAGCTCTGTTCGCCATGATCTGGTGTGCTCTATCCAAGACAAACACCAAAATCAGCAAGCGAACCTTACAGTCAAAAAAGAGAACATAGAGGACTGACCTAACCCTCCACCCCCTCTCCGCGCCCGCCCGAAGCGCCGCAAACCATCTCTCCACCAAGCCGATGAGGAAGAGACCGATACAGGCGCCTGCCATCGCGCCGGAAGTAAGTGGGACCCACCCGAAGAACCAGAGGGTGTCGCCGGGGGTGAAGTGGATGTAAGGCCGCATGGACCCCGATGCGAGCGACATGGCACCGTCCATTGACATGTCCATGCCGTTGTCGGCGGCATATGCGGATGAGAGGCAGAGAAAAATCGTGAGGAGGGGGAGTGCGATGGTGTACATCTTCGTCGTCATCGTCGTCGTTGTTATTGTCATGATATCGTAGTGTCCGATGTAAATCCTTCCGTCTTCGAATTCAAGCAATCAAAGCTTCCTCAATAGGATGGTGCCGCAACCGATGATGCACAGATAGTTAACGGGCCCTACGAGAGATCCAGGGTAGTTGGTGTCGCAGGAGTCGAAGTCGTATCGCAGGGTACGAGCGAAAAGAAGAATAATCAAAACACCAAACAAACACAACGGCACGGGCCGTTGATTGCGATGCCCCGCCCGCTGCGCCCATCCCATCGAAATTTCGCTGCAAGAAGCAGATAATCGCCTACAACCTTGTTGTATACGCCAGCACGCCCGCCTACGCATAGATGGCTGAAATGTAGAGAAAAAGATAAAATGAAAAGCCAAAACGACATATAGATAAGCCCCTCCAAAAAAGACGAGAGATCCGGAGAAGCCCGGGCACTGCCTTAAGTATACTCAGACAGACACACATGCGCTGCGACCAGATGACGGACCTTCTATCCTGACAAAGATATGAATGTGGATGGGGAAGAAAGTATTCCGTAACACTCCAAAGGGAATGGCTCAGACATATCCCCAAGAAGGAAACAAGAAGGAAGAAAGAAGGCCTGCAATTTTCGAATCGCCCAGGAGGGGGCCTACGCCGATATCAAGTTACCCAGGACACCGAAAACGCCCCAGCGAACGTCTAAGAGTTGACGACAACTGCGCAGCCATGAGTTTCAGCAGCGCCCGCCCATCCACAGATTGCGGTAGTGAGATCTCATGTACCCCAATCTGCCCCCATATCGGAGTACAGAAAATACCTCCGAGGATGGGGACGCGGGAACACAGACAAGAATGGGTAGGGGAGACTCGATGACGATGCATAAAAAAAAGAGAAAAAGAGGGGAGGAGAGTACGCACGAACCGAAACATGTTGCGATGATTCACCACTCAATGGAGTGCAAGTATGTCCATCAACGACCTACATATAGCCCATATAATGCGTAGCCTAACGCCCAAGATAGAATGAGGCAGAGACCCAAGAAGAAAACGGAAGAAAACAACGAGGCCGGGAAATTGCATAGAGTACATATATGATAGCTGCCGTTGTCGCTGCCGTTACAGGCGACACTGCGAGACGCGACAGCGAACGTGTAGGAGACGCCACCGACCGACTGCGCAGCCATAGATCGAGCGAGGAAATGATATGCAGAAACAGTAGTGTGGGAGAGCGAGCGAGCAGAGGCAGACCGACTCGACGACGACGACGGTGTCATGCAGTGAAGACCCAATGAAAAGGAAACAAGTATGAAGAGGAAAAGGAAGGACGAGAGTAGGTACGTACTCATGCATTTCTACCACTCGATGGATGTATGCACACCCCACCCGCAGTTCCCTCCTCCTCCTCCTCCAATGCCATCTAACCAGGCGTGAGCCCGCTATCCAAGAACGATTATGAACTATCCAAATCAAAGGAAGGGGGAAATAATGTGCGGAAAGGAAAGGAAGCGAAAGAGGAAGAAAGGCCAAGGGAAAGGGGAAGGGGAAGTGTAATGATGGGGATGATGTGGTCGAGGAAGATGTTGAGGCTTTTCCGCGACATCACTCAGCGCCGTGGGAAAGTGCTTACGAATATGAGCCCATTTTCCGATTGGATGGTGAGCCTGGTGGTCCGTGCACGCTTTCTTTTGCCACTCTGTCAAAGAGTTACTGGACTTATCGCAACACTATATCTCCCGTTAAATGAAGGCGTGTGCATTGAACACATTGCGAGGCGAATAGCAATGAAGTGTCGCTTTTGCCATGCCCAGAGTTGAATACAGAGCATTGGGGTCTATTCGGCGAAACATTACATAAATTGAGCAGACGTATCAATCGCGAGGGCTCCAGAAACGCTGTCGAACATTTGCTCATTGTGGGCAATACGTACAAAGTACGTCCAGGGCACCCTGACAACTCACACTCAAAGTCTCGATCTTACATTGGTGATTTATCGCGGCGATGTATCAGCGATATATACACCCTCGAGGACGTTCTCTCAGCAAAGTGTCCCCGATGCACAAGTTAAAGGCCCTATCGAGACTCCAAACATACCCGCTCAGGTCGCTCTTTCGCCTCTGGCAGCGTCGCCCGCCCTATGTTCACGCATGATACAACATGCATGACAAGGAAAGTAAAGACGATGGATGAGAGAGAGGATGTTAGGCAGATGGTGAGGATGACCCTAGGGAACATGAGATGATAAGGAAATTTATCGATGTGTCAGGGCGCGAGGAGAAAGGAGTCGGCGCTGCCCGACTCCGTGCAACCAGTTCCAAATTCTCATAGGTATTTATAGCTTTCCCTGGATTCGCTTTCGCTTGATGTGCCATTGGACATACTTCATTCGAGAGTGTGGGACTCAATGTAAGCCGTAACTTCTTCTATTGATATGATAAGTAGAGGGCCAACAGGAACGAGATGGCTGAGTCAAGAGGAGATAAATCAATGGACGAGAAGATTTTTGAGATCGCTCACCGTTTTGAGGCATGTCAGTTCGTCTTGCACAGATCTGATACGCAACAATGAGGTTCTCCACAAACTCTGGTGTGCTCTGGCACCTCATCTACACCTTGCAACTGAGAACGCGCCTCGTATACTCCCCAAGGCTGCCTGGGTACCACGTCATCCCACATTGATTGTGAAGCTGGTACGCATACCGAGGAGTGTTGGACAATTAACTTACTTATGATGCTCTCATGTATGGCGTACGACGATGGCGTTGGCGTTGGAGTTGGCAGTGAATCATATATGTGTGTTTGAACATCATTCGACGCACCTTGTGTCCGGCAGATGATCAGTCTGCGTACTTCTTCAAATGTCCCTTCGAAAAAATGAAAAAATAAGTCTGCAGCACCCGGTAGAGACTGCTCCGCTTCCATAAGATCATGCAGACTTGAGGCGCGCGAGTTTGGATCATACACATCGCCAAGAGCATATTTGAAGGGAGAGGTCACGTCCGATAGAGGAGGTTGTGGCTCATATACATGTTCCCGTACATTAATAGGCGACTTGTACAGAACGGGTGCGAGTGACGGATATAGCGACATCATTTGGGGAAGAACAGCTGAGTGCATTGCTAAATCCGATAGGAAATCAGTGGGGTCGGTCGTCGCAAAAGCTTGTCCCATCAGTAATTTTATGGTAGACTCACGGTATATCATATGCACGGCTCGGATGAGCAACGGAACTCAGATTCGGATCAGTTTTGTCAGAGATACTTGGAATCGGTTTTCCAATACAAGGAATACGTAGTAATTAATTTCTCTTCCCGTCATCAATTGTTCCGTATTCAAGAAATAATATAGCCCAGGAAGCTCCGTCGAGTCGTAGATAGAAATGAGCGGACATTGTTCATGTAAGTCACTTCTTATCCGAGGCCTATTCATATGCATGGAAACATCGATTGCTTATACTACTTTCCTTGAATCTAGGGCGATGCTTCGGAAGATAGTTTCTTAAAGACCGAGGTATCAATAACGCCAATTGAATTACATTCTGTTGGCACAAATTCAGACAACCAAGTCTTTCCTGTCCTCAATGGCTTTTTTGAACAGCCTTTCACTGTTTGAATTTCTATATACAGATCAAGTTTTGTGGCAATTTTGTAAGCAATGGGGCCCCTCTGGATGCTACGTGAAACAGCGATCGTGTAAGTACTCCCAATGTGTCGACATCACTGCGTCTCTTTCACATAAGAGACCAACACATCGAAATGTTCGAAACTGCAGCCCACATAGTACCTTTCAAAGATAAAGGCTTTCGTTACGAGCCGTAGATATAAAATTGCATTGGCTCATACTTGGCTCAAACTCAAAAGCGTTCACGATTCGCTTACACTGAGAAATTGCGAGAGTTGCAAGTATGTTCGGCAACTCGGCATTAATTTGGCATCCCAATTTGGAATCCAGTCATGTTCAACAGCGCCCCCCTGGCACCAACGCGTTTACCACAATACCATACCTCAAAGGACAGGCCGCGTTTTCATTTCTCTACAAAG
>QFFD01003290.1:0-36792 GCA_003314615.1 Pholiota microspora
CAACGCGCAGATCTCGCGGCGCTCTGTGATCACAAAGATGTAGAGGGTGCGTCTGCAACCGCGTCTGGTCTCCCCAATTGACCTTCTGATGTTCTGTATTTCTTATCATTTATCTAGGTTTTCGGAATTCCTTTCAGTGAGGAACGCCGCCAAGATCGATCATGATCTCGTCGCGAAGTCAGTTACCCCAGTATTTGGGGTTTTTTGTCGACCCCGCAATTATGACGACTTCACTTGTGCATGGCTGTGGATCTAGATGTTCTTTTCCAATTATATGTACAGTTCGTTACAGTTCGACTACATATTCTATGAGGTCTTTGATGATGAACCTGTGAGCATTCGAATCGTTACCAGTCAACGCCTTGAATTGAGTCGGGCGGGAGGCCCAGATTCAAAACTAACCTTGTTCTGGGCCTGCGGGGTTGGAAAGCGTATTTTTGAATGGTGCTAGTGACTCCGTTAGACCCTTCAGAATCTCCTTCTCCTCGTCGCCCAGCACTGGATTCTCGGAGAGCCGCTTGAGCCTGACGAGGAGGTTTTGGTGTTGCTGGATCTCGGCTTTTTGTTGAGCCACTAGATCACGCACGTCCTGGACGTCCACGTCAGTCATGGGAATCAGAGTCGGGTTGCGGCGAATCATGATGGGGCGCAACAGGTTCCAGCAATTGGCTGATTGCGGTGCGCGCTGTGTACGGATACAAGGGGTGGACAATGACCGCGATCGCAGTATTGATCAAGGGTATCATCCCATTGTTGCAGCCTAATACGTACAAAGTGAGCCAAACATCCAGCGTGACAGGACTGCGCCGCCGCAGACTGGCGGACTGCGTACAATTGGTTGTCTGTATTTCTATTCTCTTTCGATCAGCCACGCCCAAGAGCGCCCTCTAACCCTCACCACTACCAACCACACCCACCTCAGCCACCATGGAAGCTTTCCTCAAAGTCACAGACACCCTCAGGTCTATCAGAGTGCGTCCTCAATTCACGCAGCCGAAAATCATAAACCCCCGGTCGTGCTAATCTAAAATTTGTCTCCCAATTTCTAGGAAACAAAACTCTCTGGTCTGCGCCCGGCATCTGAATTTTTCGACTACCAACGCCTCTCAAAACCAGCAGATCTAAACCAGGCTACAACAGTAAGCAGGCTCTTCCTCCAATAATTCACCGCGACAGCGCTGAATGCTCGACCCCGTGTGCAGCGGATATCCTACAATACACGTTACTTCTCAGGTAAGCCGTCTACCCCCTCTAGTGGAATGCGGCGCCGTCGAACTGACCTTCTGCCTAGGAAATTACCTGCTGATCGTAGCGCTTCTAGCTATCTATGCGGTGTACGTGCCGCCGCTCTTGTGCCCAGCATCGCTGATTGACTGAACCGTTCCGCGGGCCCGCCTTTAGCATCATGAACTACCTGCTTCTTTTCTCCCTCGCGTTCCTTGTTGGTGGCTTCACTCTTATCAACAAATACGGTGAGTATCCATATACCGGGAGCATTCAACGAAGCGAATTAATTGGTTGGGACTGTCTTCCTTTCTTTTTTCAAAGCACCTGAGGCAACCCAAGTCGGCGAACATACCATTACGCAAAAGCACCTGTACGCGGGTCTATTCATAATCGGCATCCCGATGTTCCTGTGGGCTGGCCCGTTCGGAACCTTCTTTTCCATCGCTTTCTGCTCCGCCCTCTGCATTCTGGTACACGCCGCTGTCCTCGAACCCGGCGTAGAAAGCGACTATGCCGCTATCCAAGAAAATGTCTAAACGCTTAACATAATTGGAGATGCTACATCTCACCGGGGGGTGCCATAATTATTTCTTCCTTTTAATTCATTCACCTTGGATAGATTATGTTCGTGTTTGCGGTCTTGTTGTGGTTTCATGTTGTTCTTGTTCCCAGAATATACATAGTTTTTGGCATTGAACATGGAAACTCTATTTATTAGAGAAACAGGGATAGTGGATGACGTAGTAATGAACAATGATTGAGACCTCATGAAAAGTCATATGCGGGCGACGACGTGAGTGCATAGGTGGTACATTTGGTACGTTTTGAAAAACAGGACAGCAAGGAGAATCAACAGCGAAAGAGGGAAACGATGCTGACGAAAGCGGAGCCCCCAGCATAACAAGTCATGGGGAGCCAAATGGGGTGGGCGAGATCGTAGGTCAAACGTCCTCTAGGTGGAAAACGAATAAGGGAGGGAATAATCGTAAGTCTGTAAACCGTCAAGTATGCGTAAGAAAGAATAAGGATATGAAACAGAAAACAGAAAACCCGAGGTGTGCCACTGGATACGAGAGAAAAGAAGAATATCGCATAGCTCCTACAGAAGGGGTAACCATTGTCCTGGTGGTATATGCATCGCATACGTAGTATGATCAGCTCTCCCAGCGTACGTGTCTGATGAACGGGATTACGCACCTATAACTATGCTCGGGAGGTCGAATAGATCTCTTCGTATCGAAAAACAGAAGGTCGAGGGGACCGGGGCACCGGAGGGTTTTAGCAGCACGCAATGCGAGTAAACCGACTGCGTCGTATTTTCAAACGCGTGCGATGCGAAGTTCTCCCAGTATTCCACGACGGACTGGTTCTCGAATAGCTGGAAAGAAAGGTGGGAGTGGGGAGGTCGGAGCATATTTTAGGACGGGTAGGCGTGGCGCGAGGTGATGCAAAGGAACCACACGACGCACCTCATAAATATACTTTTTGCGTCCGTTGCCGACGAGGTCTTCCAGAGGCCATTCCGTTAACATACAAAACTCGGGGGCGACCAGGCAGATTTCGCCCGTGCGGCGCCATATCACTGTTGGCGTCCCGCTATATGACATCAACTTGTCCAGTTCCTAGTGAACAGGGCTTTGTTGATACAGTGCAGTAAAGGTAAAAATTGCCTGGCCGTTCGGACGTACCAAGAGTGATCTCTGGAAGCATTTTTCGACAAAGATCTCGTCCTCCAGTGAGAGCGGCATTTGCAGGGCGATAAGCGACGGGCGGTAGATGGCTAAAGCCCTTACTATGCGCAAAATGTCGTTCTTCTCAAAGCTGAGGAGGAGATAGAGAACAGACGCAGAAGAAGTATCCCATAGAAAGACAGACGCGCGCGAAACGCTAACGGTCAAAACTAAAAGTGGACGACATCTGCAGAACAAACGCACCGAGTAGGCAAGTGCTTCATCAAGAAGTGGTAGCCCTCCGTATAGTCATACGGTGTGGTGACACGGTCATGGATCCCCTGCAGCTTGGAGCCAAGAGGCTGGGAGACCATGTCTGTGATGCCTGTAGGTACAGAAGCAGTAGAACTTGGTGAGCACGTCGACGGTGGGGGTGAGAGGAGCCCACGTGATGTAGCATCTTTGGAGGAAGGATTGTGGAGGAAGACGGTGGTCGGGGGTGACCGCGGTCGCGTATCAAGGGGAAAGCGTGGCTGCAATGGGTGGATAGCCGAGGATGATTGAGACGGGTACGGAGAGCCTGTCTCATAGTTCAGATCCGTGAGATCCCCCGGGCGCTGGACATGTGGGTACGGATATGTCAGATAGTGGGCAGGGTTTGCGGGCGACGTCGATATAGAGGATTCAGGTTGCTGTATTGGCATTTGGTTCTCTCCATAGGGTGAGCCAAATCTATTGGAAGAGGCACCTATTCGAGGCGAGGTGCCAAAGTCGATCGGGTCGGACGGCCAGGTGGAATATTGGGGCGCTGGATGCGACGGAGGGGGTGGGGTCGACGAGGACTCTGGTGGACTGGGGTTGCCTAGTATCGCAGAGAGGATAGAATACTCTAGGTTGGCAGCCTCCGAGGTGAACGAAAAATTGGGGTCAAAGGTCGCGTTTAGTATAGTCTCGTTCTGCGAGTATGAGTCCCCTAATAGATGTGATAGTATGAGAAATGGAAGATGTTCAGAGATAAATATGGGTTGCCTATTGGAATTGATGGTGGGTCTGCGGAGGTACCTGTACTGGCAGCCTGGCTGTCGGATGCTGATTTGCCTTGCTTCAGTTGTTCTGTGCACGTGACCAATAATGGATTAGTGCATGCAACGACGCAAATGATGACAGAAACGAGACACACCGAGCTCTTCTTCATCGAGGAGGTACTTTGCTTTTTTGCGGTGCCCTTCGGTGCAGTTGTTGGCGAAGCCGCGTTTTACGCAGCGCTGACACGGCCGGGCTGGTGGAGGTGGAGATAACGGATATGCGATGAGAAGTGCCGCGCATGGCATGGCATTGCTGGAATAAGCGAATAAGAGATGCTCACAGTCGTCGCAGGTAAGATGCGCCTTCTGGCAATGGTAGCATGCGCGATTGGCTTTCTTTTTCTTGGGGCCCTCGCGCGGTTTCCGAGGAGGTTGCGGTGAGGAGGCCGAGTCGCCAGAGGTTTCGTCTGGGGTATCGTTGCGCTTGCGTTTTGCGGCGGCGACTGAGGATGAAGAGGAGGATATAGATGGTTTTTTCTTGAGCGTCGTTGTGGCATGAGAAGTAGAGGGCCCTGCCTGGTGGACGGTGTGAGAAGAGGGTGGTGGGGACTGTAGCGACGGGTCACGTACCGCGAGGGAGGCCGGTCTGGGGGCGACGGCGTAGACGGCGGCCATGACTAGAGGTGTGGGGGGGGAGTGGAGAAAGTGGAGGAGAAAGCAGAGAGCGGACCGGGACTGACGAGAAATGTTTGACCCAGCTGATTTTGTTTTTTATGACCGGCCGATTTACTCAAACCACGTCAAACCAAAACAGCCCAAACCGGACCTCCCGCTCGTCTTGAACCTGTCTCCCGGATGTTCTCGCGTCTGCTCGCTGCCCTCTCCGCTGCCCTTGGGCCCTCCCAGGCCGCCAACGAGCTGCGCTGGATGCGCACCGCCGCCCAAGCGACCGGCGACGTGTCCGACATGGTTTCCCGCCGCGTCCGCGGCGAACCGCTCCAGTACATCCTCGGTAAGGTCGTTCGTTTGCGCGCTCTGCTCTGCGGTCGCTCACCCCCCCCAACAGGCACGCAGCCGTTTGGCCCGCTCAATCTCCTGGCGCGTCCGCCTGTGCTCATCCCCCGCCCAGAGACCGAGCACTGGGTCCTCCGGCTCGCAGACGCCCTCGGGCCCACGCGCCAGCGCCCGGTCACGCTCCTCGACCTCGGCACTGGCTCAGGCTGCATCCCCCTGCTGCTCTGCCATCTCTGGCCCCCAGGCAGCATCGCCGCCCACGCAGTAGACATCTCTCCCCATGCTCTCCGTCTCGCACAGGACAACGCTGACCTCTGCCGCGTCAACAAAAATACTTTCTCTGTAACTGCTGCCAATTTTCTCGCACAGGACTTCCCAGAAACTGCTATGCGCATCAATACCTCCTACGACATCATCACCTCCAACCCGCCGTATATACCGTGGAAAGAGTACCTCCAGTTGCCACGTTCTGTGATAGACTTTGAAGATCCCAAGGCGCTGTTCGGCGGCCCCTCCGGATTAGACTTCTATCATGCCATTGCCCGTCTCGTCTCCACGCACAATCTCCTCAAACCCGACGCCCTCGTAGCCCTAGAGGTTGGCCATGACCAAGCCCCCACCGTCGAGCGCATCATGCGCGCCACCGGTCGTTTCCAGCGCACCGAAATTTGGCCTGACCCGTGGGGCAAGCAGCGGACTGTTATAGCACGCACGCGATAGGTCAGCATAGGTCGAGGCCTGTTATATATATCCTTTAGACTAATCTATCACCAGTGATTATTGTCATGAGCATCATGAGACCGTCGTCGACCTGCGCGAAGAACGCACTTCCCGACTGACCAGTGACCGATTCCGAACGCGTTCAATGTCCTGGCACCCGGCGCTAGTCCTATCAAGCCGCTTTTGACGGCCGAGGGCCAGTGATATGCCGGCGCGGCGCTCACTTAACTGAACGGCGGCACATGCTTGTAGCGGATCCTGAATGTCTGTCTACACGATCAAGTAGGATTGCACGCGGATAATCGTGGTCGCGCGCGCGCCGCCGCAATATACAGCGCGCACATCCGGCCGCGATACCCAACTCCGGTTCGCAGGTGCCTCGCGCAATTCAACGTCATCGGCTCACTAGCACCCCTGTTCTGCCTCGCGTTATACTTGACGACAACTAGCTCACTATATTACCACAGCCGACGCAGAGCACCCGAACGACAATGTCCAGCGGGCGCATGTAGGGACGCAGGTCAGATGTCTCAAAATCTAAGACGCTCAACGGTCTCCTATCCCATTCTTCAACCCTCCACAGTTCCCTTTGGTCGGCACGATGATTGGCGAGCTCCTATACTGCTTGCTCGCCTTCCGCCAACTCCCAAGCGGGGCATAACGTATGCAACCTGTGGTAATGTACGCAGACACTATATTACGTTCGAGGATTACATTAACCTCGCTCCATGTTACATACATGTACAGGACGACGCACGGCGCTAGCGTTCGCGATTATGGTTTGGAAGACGGGTTGCAATATAGACCGGCCGAGATATGTGTTGAAAGGTCATCGGAAGCCACAAATCACTGCATGCCTGCCCGCCCCATCCTTCGTACAGGCCAGAATGGCCTGGCAGACTCGCATTGTCCCATTGCTATATTGCCCATTGAAATCTTGCAAGACATCTTTCTATGGTGTCTTCCTGCGAAGCCGTCTCACCCAGAGTTATTGTATCACTCTTTGGACGCGCGGGGGCTAACGCCTCGTTCAGCCCCACTCTTGTTATGCCAAGTGAGCAGACTGTGGAGAAGCAGCGTCATCGCACTTCCGCATCTATGGACGTCATTGGCCGTCTACGTGTGCACGGGGAAGGCTCAGCCTGCCATACCGCTGGCAACAGTTTGGCTTGCCCGCTCGGGCGGCCTTCCCCTCTCACTCGCGCTCTACCAGCAAAACGAATCAACCGACAACAGCAACGCGACTGGAGAAATACTCGAGCTCTATAAACGCTACATTCACCGATGGAGCACCATCCAATTCGACCTGACAGGCCCGAGGTATTGCCGACTCTTGACCTCTGAGCAGAAATCCGCGCCGATGCTGAGGCAATTCCGCATGCACACCTCGTACCGGATGTTTGAGGAAGAAGCGGAGAAGGACCTGTTTGGAATCTTCGGGATATTCGCTAGTGCGCCGTGTCTTTCGCAGCTTTTCGTGTCCAGGATACCACACCTTGTACTGGCAGGCGATAGTTGTGTGGACATACCATGGCATCAGCTTGTCTCGCTTTCACTCGATTATATTCCGTCCGTCGGAACGGCTCTGCGTGTGCTTGAAAGGTGTTCTAACTTGACGGAGGCATCCTTCAAGATCGACACGGTGTCCGGTCCGCTCCCTCGTGAGCCCATACGCCACCCACTACGATCTTTGAGTATCAACATAGCATACGACAAGATTGCGAGTTTTCTGGACAACGCTACCCTGCCCGAGCTCACTCAGCTGGTCATTTATGTCAGAGGCCCGCTGGACCAGTACGGATGGCCGCAACACAGTTTCAGGCGGTTTCTGAAACGCTCGGAGTGCCACCTCTTGCTCTTTGAGATGCATGACACCGGAATGCGGTTTGACGAGTTCGCCTCGTGTTTGAGCGATCCATATCTGCAGTCGCTCGAGCGCATTATTGTAGAGGATCGCAAGGACTGGACATGGGATCCCTTCGTGACAGACCTCGCTCTGGACCTCCTCACTTGCTCCTCTTTTCTCGATAAGTCGGTCCCGCGCTCAGTCTCTGAATTGCCAGATGCGCCCGCGCAGACTGAGACCGTGCAGGCCCCCATCCCCGCCTCTGTCTCAGACGAGAGCGGCAGCCGCGCGAACAAGACAATATCCAATCCGGCGTGTGCCTTGCCCAACTTGGAGGCGATGACTTTTCGCGGGAGCTGCCTGTGGACGGCGGACGGCGCGGTAGCGGATATGGTCGAGTCGCGCTGGCGTTACAACTGCAAGGACGTGCGGCGCCTTAGGCGCGTCGAGCTCGAGCTGATGTCCAGCCATGTCGAGGACTCACGCAGGCTGCAGGAGTTTGGCAGCGAGGGCTTGGAGCTGGACTTGTTGTTCCGCTGAATTCTGATGTCCTTGGCTCAGTCAGTCTCAGCCGCGTTCCATTCTTGGGGATATTTGTCTCTTTTTTTTTTCGTTACCTCCTTGAGATCAGGAGGTCAAGCGGCGTCTGCTTCAGTTTTGAGATCTCCCCTTCCTTGTATTGATCTTGTGGACATGAATTTTATTCACTTGATTGCGGAATGCGGGGTAGATGCGCCCCAGATTTTATATTTATTTGTCGTCTAGTTGTAATGTCGTTTTGCTCCAATAGAAATCAATATATTAGCGATAATTAGTCTCTAGAACTCGAACGCAACTTCATCAGAGTCTAGAGTAAAATTGAGTCTAGCCTTCTTGCAGTGGTTCGTATCCCCACCACGCCAGTTCCCTTCCGTATGCATATAACAGTAGATTACCGACGAATCAAGCGCGCACCAAATGAGCTCGTCACTCTGAGGAAATATTCTTCCATAATGAAAGGATGATCGACTGGTTATCTCGTAAGGTTATCTGAGCGGAAGCCGAAGTCGATAAGATAGAGAGTAAAGTCCTCGCAGTTGGCGCTTCAGGGCTTTTAGGAAGGCTTCCAACTACAGCAGGGCAGTGTTAACGTCTTCTAATGACGGTATTCACAACGTTTACTTCGAGTATTGATAGCAGTCAGGTCTTCCATTGGTTTCTATGCTATCTCGGCGCGTACATGCGACCTGCGAACATGCGATCGGGATGCGTCCGATGAAATTGATCACGATAGCGGCGGTCCGGAAACGGACATCCCTCTGCTTTCCCTGAGCATGTCCCACCTATTAAATACTGCTGGTTGGTGCATCCGTGGAATTATATTCAACGCACCTTATCTCTTACCATGTCATACGAACGCATTGCGCTGAAAGACTTTCAAGAGCACTATGCGGCTTTCACTGGTGAGATAGAACCTTTCTTCGTTGGCGTTCCCTTCACTCATCCATAAAGCTGACCATGATCCACGACGCTAGAGTTGTCCAGTGTCGCACTCGGTGGGCGCATAGTCGCTGTATCAGACGAATTCTTCGCTGCAGCCGATCACTTAGTAGAAGTTGGGGTGCGTCGGGTTATCGTCGATGACTTTTCGTATCAGATGCTAACCCGCGATATAAGGCTGCCCCATCTATGAAGGGCCAATTCGGACCCAATGGTGCGCTATTCAGCGGTTGGGAGACTCGACGTCATAATCCGACATATGATTGGTGTATAATCCAGCTGGGCACATCTGGAGCCTTGGAGGGATTTGATGTCGATACCGCCAACTTCAATGGTAAGTCCTATCATTGTCTGTCTTGTGACAAACGGAATCCCGAGTTAATATAAACTCACATAGGAAATGAGGCGCCAGCAGTGTCTATTCATGCACTTCATTCCTTGGACTTGAAGGATCCTTCACACGACGATGCCAGAGTAAGCTTTTAGGCCTTCGACACGTTTTACAGCAGCTTATCAGTGATGTTAGTGGGTAGAGATACTTCCTAGAGTAGACCTCGGTCCAGACTCGCGACACTTGTTCAAGATCCCGCAGACGAAGTGCGTTAATTTTGTGAAGATTCATATGTATCCTGACGGTGGGATTGTGAGCATATTTATCTTCGCCCATGATAATATTAGATTTGACTTTATCACATGTAGGCCCGCTTCAGAGCCTATGGGCATGTCATTCCGGTCCATCCAACCTCAGAATCCGACTCCTTCGATGTAGCTCATGTCTTCGCTGGCGGGCGCGTAGTGAGAGTATCAGATCAACATTTTGGAGTCGGCTCCAACCTAATCCTTCCCGGTCGCGGCAAAAACATGGGTGATGGTTGGGAAACCAAACGAAGTCGAACTAAGGGGCATACTGATTGGGTGATCATCCAATTGTAAGCAAAATATTTCCGAGCCTGTGTTCACTCACCAATGTTGCCATAGAGGTGCTCCCGCGGAATTGAAGCAGGTTGAGATTGACACGAACCACTTTCTTGGTAACTTCCCTGAAAGTTGCGAAGTTCATGCGCTTTACGAGAACGAAACTTTCAACTGGAGTTATGAACTTCCCGAGCCTTCGAAATGGAGTTTGATCCTTGCGAGAACAAAACTTGGCCCACACAGGCAGCATTACTTCGAGCTCGATAACGTGCAGGGCAAGACATATACACATGTCAAAGTAACCATCCATCCAGATGGCGGTATGAAGCGAGTTCGAGTTATTGGCAAGAAGGTTCGTTCTACACCAACACCGTCATCAGTCGCAAGCGAAACGACCGCTACATCTTCGCTGAGTTCGACTCACCAATCACAAATAGTCACAGTCCCCGTTCTTCCAATAACGTCTGAAGCCTTTGCACCATTTGGTCAAGTCATCCAAGCATATGAATCAATTCCAGAAACAGTTAAAGTGACACCTGCTAATGGAGGCACAGCTAGCAAATTCCACAAGTTATCCCTGCTGAAGACGTCATATCCAGCAGATGCTGGGGCTACCACCGGCATATCGGTTTATAGGTGTCAAGCACTGCAAGATATTTCCGAGGGTGTGACGATATTGAAGACGCTGGAACGGCATCCTTTCACCAGTCAAGCCTTTGTTCCAATGGGACGTGGTACTGGAGAAGGCTTGACCGATCCTGCAGAACGTTACCTCGTAGTTGTTGCGCACAATGGTCCCGACGATAAACCTGACATGAAAACCTTGAAAGCTTTCATTGCAACTGCTGCTCAAGGTATTTCGTATGATGCAGGAATCTGGCGTAAGTGTTTGGTTTTGTTGAAATTCCAATTTTTGTTGATGTTCCTTCATAGATCAACCAATGACGGTGCTTGACAAGGTAAGCGCCGTGGATTGCATTATGGATTACAGCCCACTGATGACTTGTCTTTCTTTGAAGAGCCTGGATTTCGCGTGCGTGGAAACTCAGATAGGGAATAGTAGTCTGATGGACTGCGAGATCCTGGATTTGGAGACTAGTACCTCGTATATTCTGAAGATAGATCTGTGAGGGCTATGGATTTGGGTAGATCAGGCTTAACTCGTAGATGCTGTGCTGACGCGTTTTGTAGATTTGCATTTGCTTATGTATTGTTCGCAATCCAGAAATACGGAGAGGACACTCCATATACCTATTCGTTGTCCACGGTCCGAATGGCCAGAAATCGTTGAGTGCCCTTGGTGGCCCGACAATGACAATGGAGAACAAAGAGGTCGCATGTGACATCTATTGCGTGACTTTGAAAAATAAGCAACTGAATTGTAAATTTGGTAATCCGCCCGACGGAGTTTAGAAATGAATCCCACTGCCAACCGTAGTGGTTCGCTCTTCTGACTTGAACTCTTGTTCTCTTAACATTATTCTCTCTTCTTAACTATTTCCCATCTATGGAGTCAAGAAAACGCCCTTTAGCAGATATGGACGAGCCTGTGATATCCAAGAAGCGTATTCTGACAGGTGCAAACGGAAGTCCTCATGTCAATGGAGACGTAGAGCAAGACGATGAAGCTTTTGGAGAGAAGCTTGAAGTGAGCTACCGTACAGTTTCCTTGTCTTTGCCTTTACATCCTTACCTCTGTGCCACCAGCTATTTCGCAAAGAAGCCATATATCGCAGAATGAAACATTATTCTAAAGAGAATGAGCGCAGTCAGGCTCGTATTGACGAGCTTGAGCAACGCAAAAGTACTTGTGAAGCAGGTCTTGCCGCAATTTCAGCATGCTGGGCTCAGGTTAGTAATCATACATGCAAGTGATATCCTGTTCTGGTTCATTGACGAGAGTTGCAATGCGAACTTTAAATAGCTTGTGGATACGATACGACTCATAGTCAAGCCTGAGGATCTCCCTGAAGTTCATTTGAATGCAGAAGGTACTAGACTTCACTTTTTGCTTTGCTTGCTTCACGAGCTCATTTTGTAAACCAGAAATATTCGATTTGACGGCCCAACTACAGGACAATCCTATACCAGAACTGGCAGCTGCGCTGGGGGATACCGTCAACGCCACTCAGGCCCTAGTGACGAGGTTCGTGCAACTTGAGCATGGCAAACTATCCCGTCGACTGCAGAGCGAGAGTTTTCCTGAATGCCAAAAGGCTCAAAATGAAGTTTGTTCCTGGTCAGATCTATCTTTAGTCTTCAGTGATTGACTGTTTTACAGTGTACCGTGCTCCGTTCTGAGCTCAACATTCTTCGACAACGGTTGAAAGAATCGGAATCCCAGAAAGAGAATTATCATAACTCACTTATCGCTATCGAAAATCGTATAGAGCGGACGAAGAGCGCAACTGTTCGTGCTACAGAGTCTCGTGAATCCCACAATGAGGCCAAAGTCTCTGAAGTCCATAATGAAAAGAAGGACGAAGCTCAGCGGAAGCCGCCCTCTCCTGTAGTGAGTGGTTTGGTTAATTGGTGGGAGATTTGACCGTTGATCTCTTTTTTATTCTAATTCGTGCACAGCCGTCACCTGTTATTACCCAACCAACTATCCAAACGAATGGGGTCCATGATTCGTCAGAAATGGATGCTTTATTGGAACGGATCAAGGCTAGAGATTCCAAAATTTTGGAGTTAGAAAAAGAGGCGGCTTTGCTACGGGACGAGAAGACTATGATGGAAATGGAGGTAAGCAAATTTATCAAGCAAAGACCTGTTCAAATTGCTCAACGATTTTTGTCTGAAGCATAAGGCCCCGTCATACGATCAGATCAGCGAAAATCCTCACTATAAAGTTCTTCTCGACCATGCGTCTCACTTAGAAAGTGCTATCAAGGAGAAAATTGATCTAATTAGCAAGCTTCAAGAAGAGCTCAGCCATCTACATGCTGCTCGGAATGAATGGGAAGAGGGTATCATGGTACGCTTTCATATATCGTCTGTTACATGTTCCTTACTCGTGATTAGGGAGCATCCTCTCAAGCTGTTCAAGAATATAGATCATTGTTGTCCAAACGAGATGTGGATAATGCTCGTCTACGTGAACAACGTGAACAACTGATCGCAGAACTCAACGAACGGAAGCATAAAGAGGCTGTGAAACAGGCCTCGTTACACGAATACAAGTCCCTCGTGGAGAGTAGCTCAGTAAGTGCATCAATTTCACTTTCCTCCTCGTTGACTGCTTAAATTCTTTCCAGGAACGACTCATCATCTTGCAGTCTGAATTGAGTCGCTGTAAGGCTCAACTCGCTGCGAACGCATCTGCTGAGGACCTCATGCTTTTCTATCTGGGCGGGAACATCGAAGAAGTCCGTTACTTTGAAGGTCTGAAAGAACAGAAATTGTCAGTCATGATGTCCTGATTTTCCTCCCTGTCTAATTTTTTTCCACAGACAAGCAGAAAATCGAATGGCGGCACTGGAGCAAACTTTTTCCATTTATCAAGATGATCATCCAGACAT
This sequence comes from Pholiota microspora, assembly GCA_003314615.1. Lineage (NCBI taxonomy): Eukaryota > Fungi > Basidiomycota > Agaricomycetes > Agaricales > Strophariaceae > Pholiota > Pholiota microspora. Next base: position 13,418 of record QFFD01003290.1, read on the forward strand.
TGTTCAACATATGAAGGCTCAAGCCGACGCTCTGACCGAACTTGCTCGCGTCAAGTCTGAGCTCGAAAAGTATCAGTGTACATATGGACCTTCAGCTACATTGTCTGCTAACGCATCTGAGCTTGTGAAGCAATTGCAAGCTAAGGATGCTGAATGTCAACGTTTGAGGCTTTTAGAAACTTCGCATAAAGAGGTATGTCCTACATACAATCTGACAGTACTCTATTCTGACACACTTTCAGAATGAAACGTCTCTATTCTCTGAGTTGGAGAAATTGTCTACTCTCTGGGAATCGCTTGACCGACAACTGAAGAGCAAAGTTTACGATCTCAGCAACTTAGAAGATCGGCTCTCAAAAGCAGGGATTGATGTACGCAACTTGAAATTTTTCCACCTCCCACCAGCTCAATGACATCCACACAGAAAGCGAAATCGGATAACAAATACTTTGCTACCATGCGAGACAAAGAGGCCATCGACGTTGAGCGGAAAAACCTGATCAGGACGTTGGAAAAACAGGGCAAGGTCGTCGACCGCTTGACGGAAGTTGAAAAGCATTTAAGGAATCAATTGGTATACCCTTTCATATTTTATATTTGAACATCACTTATCTTAAGGGGCAGGCCGCTCTCGAAAAAGAAAATATAGCACTGAAGAAATTGGTCGAGAGCCTAAAGGGCAAAATCAGCGTCTCAGAGAAGGAGGCACCTGAGATACTTGCCCGACTCGACAACGAGAAGAAGAGATATGAAGAGGCATGTGACTTTCGTTCATTGTCATCCTTGACGCCATCTAATTATGCTGTAAAGCTGCAATCCCTACTTCGAGATCGGGAAAGTTTCCTCCAATCCAAGAGGGCTGACCTCCGGCAGAAGGAGGATGAGTTCATTTACGCGAAGAAAGATCTGGAGAAGGAAATCGCTCAGCTTAAGAAAAGGCGTAAGTTGGAACCTAATAGTAAATTATCCGATCCTGAGAGCGACAAGCTGGCCAATTTAGAGGTATGGAGGAGCCTTTGGCATAGTCATGATTCTGGCTCATTCTGATTATAGGCTCTTATTAATTGTTCTACATGTCGGGAAGATAATGCGTTTCGCTCTACGATCATAACCAAGTGCATGCACAGTGAGTTGTTTCGTCGTTCCTGCTATACCTATGAAATTCATTTTATCTTGTAGCGTTCTGCAAATCATGCGTAGACGCTCGTTTGGCAACGAGACAACGAAAATGTCCAGCCTGCAATCTTGCATTTGGGGCTTCAGATGTCCACACCTTTTTCTTCCAATGATGCATTTAACTATTTCCTTACTCATATATTATTCGAAATTGTACTTTATTTGCGATCTGGATGCATCAATACCTTATTACCATCAGACCACTCACTACATACTATATGTCAGCGACATTGCAGAATCCGTAGTTGTTTAATACCACTCGTACAGGATGTGATAATACGCGCAAGACATATTCGAACCTCCCGCATATACGCTGTCCAAATATCCACGATCTTAACGTTTGACCCAGGCATACTGTAAATTTGATTAGTTTTTGAGGACACCGTTAAATACAAATAACGAACCCTCTTGCGAGCCTTGGCAAGGCCTGTTTTCTTACGTTCCACCATACGAGGATCACGCCTTGTGAGTTTGGCTTCACAAAGACAGTCAGCAAAATATGATTCAGAAGTGAATTCGACGTACCTCTTCTGAACATTGCCTCGAGTTCTGGATCCTGAGCAACAATGCCCTTCGCAATGCCATGACTCAGGGCGCCGGATTGACCAGTTGTGCCTCCTCCCCGGACAATGGCATATACGTTATATTTACCAAGTGCACCAGCTACCTTGAGTGGACGAGTGACTCGTTCCCGGTCGCCAGGATGGGGGAAGAATTGGTTCAGCGGCAGATTATTGACTAGTATAGTAGTCGTTGTAACAGGGTGTGGCGTCTCTAGGCCTAACAAAGATTCGATGGTCTCTTCTGTCTTAGGAACTTGTACAGGAATCATCCAGACGCGTGCAGAACTGGTCTTTCGTTTTCCGAGAGTGTAAGAGCGTCCATATTCATCAAGAACAACGGGTTTTCTCTTTCCTCGCGATAACAAGGCTTCTTTCTTGCTACTCTCATATAGCGAGAGAATGCTCTGGAGTTTGTCCTCAAGTTCGGGACATCCACCTGTCTTTGCTATCCTCTGGAAATCATTGAGTTGATTGAGTAGTTTTGTAATCTTGCGGTAGCGAGTGGTGGTCATTTTCGTTCGAAATTCAGTTCCCATTTCAATCTGGTCCTTCCATACGGGTTGAAGCGGGGGGAGGCTTGCCCTAGCGAACTCGGGAAGCGGCAGGAGGTGTTGGTGCCGGAGGTAAGCTTCGGAACGGCCGATAGCCTTCTCTAGTTGGGTGAGCTGGTCATAGTACGCTTCGCGGGTGGTGTAGAAATTAGGAGACGAGGGTATGGGTTTCGCGTATGTGGTCCGTTCCGTGCGCGCAAAGTCGTCCTGCTGGCGTGCGGTCGACGAGAAGGTACGCGCACACGCGTACGTACGCCGCGAGGATGCTCTCAGGAGAGGTTGAATGAGACTGGGTCGTAGGGAATTCATCCCCGTCGTTCTGCAACGTCAGGCTTGGGGGAGTAACAGGAAAGACTTGGATGCTAATTTAAATTCCAGAAAAAAGTAGCAGACCATGTCACGTGGTAGCCCCAGACGCGCACAACGGCGGCGGTTGTCCTTGAAGCTGTTTCGTGCCAACATACATACCACAACCTCGTCTATAGCCCGCGCAGCGCAGAGCCAAAGCTTCAAATATGGCTGTAGTGGAGACCAACTTCTCTGTGGCGTTGGCTACTTGGAAGGGTAATTATTCCGCCCTATCCCTATTGGTATTCGCCAACGGAAGCTGAATATCTGGAGTAGATGTCAACCTTTCTGAACTCCAGAAAACGCTGGATAAACAAGGCGTGGAACTAGTAGACAACCAGAAGGAGAGTCTTGTTGGTCGTAAAGCTCTTGCAGAGAAGACAAAAGGTGCGCCCTCAACGTACCTGTTCGATTGTTTCCTTGCCTTGCTAACACGTCCCGCCATGTAGAATTCAAGAAGATTTCGGACGAGGACAAGCTGGACGCGATCAAAGGGTTATTGAAAGGTGAGTAATGGCTACTACATTTGTGAAAGATCACAGCTGAGCGCGAACACTCGTAGCTTACCAGACAGAAATCGACAACCTCAATAAGCGTTCCAAGGCGTCTGACAATGCATTTCTTCACGTTTATAAAGTTTTGGCCGAGGTTCCCGACCCATATCCTCTACTTGAGGCAGCTGTGGTATACCCGTCTTCTCTATGACGTCTAGGCACAGTGTTAAAGCTTTCGTTTTCGCAGGATCAAGCTGTCAAAGTAGCGGAAGCAATGGAACATGAGGCTGAACTTCAAAGGCTGCGAGAAGAGAATGCAGAGTTGAAGAGACGCGTCAATGATTTCAGCACTGTGGAAAATGCCAAGAAGAAGCTGGAGACTAAAGTCGAGCAAATGGAACAGAAGGTTTGCATGTTATATCAATTTTAAAGCTCAAAGGTTTTGACTTGGCGAGGAATGCAGATGGATACATTGATTCAAGACAAAGTTTCTCAGAAGGCCAACGAACTTACAGCTACTTACGACGAGAAGCTACGAAATTATGCAGACAGGTGAGGAGGATCTTATATCTGCATACACCTTACTCAAGCAATTTATCAGGGAACAAGATCTACAGCGTCAACTCTCACTCACGAAGAATCAACTCAGGGACCTGCGTCTGTCAAATGAAACCAACCAGGCTAAATTGTTTGACCACACTCAACGGCAAGGTATGAACGATATCTCAGTCAACCAGCCTCATCTCGATAATTTCCTCAGACCAGGAAAGTGTGGCCAAGGTTGCAGAAGTCGATATGATCATTGCAGATCTGGACCGTGCCAACAGTCGAATTGTTACATTGGAACATCGGAATGTGAACGCAATTTCTGTCGGAAATAGACCATATATTCATTCGATGCTCTTTCTACCTTACAGGAGATTCTCCGTGCAGATATTGAAACTATACGAAGTGGTACTGAGAGCTCTGAGCGGTGAGTCTTGCTCCCAATATTGTTTAGATGCACCGTTCAATTTTTCCTAGTGTCAAAGCACTGGAACAACAGATTGTGGACCTAGAAGCTGAAACGGAAACCCTCTCACGTTCAATCGAAGTTCAAAAGCAGAAGACGCTGGACGTTGAGGCTCTCGGCCAGAAGAAAGCGGAAGATCTCAACAAAGAGCTTCAGAAGAAGGTAAAATATATCCTCAATCTTTCTTTCAAATGTACTGAAAGGTTTCAGGCATTGGAAACTGATCAGCTGAGGCTCAAACTAAAGGAGCTTGACGATTATGATGAAATCAAGCGGGAACTTGATATAATGAAAGTGAGTTGGTATTGTCTATCTCCTGCATGACTCTAGCTCATATGTTTCTAGTACGTTGAATTCTCAGGATTCGATGCTAATGACGAAGACGAAGACCATGTTACGACTGATACCGACAATGACTGGTACCTCCCAAGTCCGAACGCAACGAAGTCAAGTGGGAAAGAGGGGAAATCCCTTGAAGCCCTTCTTGCTACCAAGAACAAGCGCTTGCAAGAAGAGTTGACCAAACTAAGGGTAAGCCTTAAATTAATTCGCATTCAAAGAAGGTCTAAATTTGATTATCGATCCTGATTAGATTCTCCATACCGAACTGGAGGGATCCTTGCAGAGCTCGAGGGAACAGCTGGAGGCCTCGACCCAAGAACTGCACAAGCAGAAAGAACTCAACGAGAAACTTGAGAATGACTTGCTTTCTATCGATAACGAGAACGGGAGACGCCCTTCTGATGAGCCTGAGCAAGATGTTCTGTCTACCTTAGACAATGGCAAGAAAGTAGTGAGCTCTTTTGGTAGATTCAACGATTATTTCTTTGTTGACTTTTGGTCCAGGATACACCTGTTCGTACAACTCCTATACCGTTCACATCATCCGCAGATACATCGATTCTCCCTATCGTAACAAGTCAACGTGATCGATTCAGGCAGCGAAATGCTGAGCTCGAAGAGGTTCGTCTGCTCTGTCATACATTGCTTCGAAATCTGACTAGATATCCAAGGAATTGCGCAAACAATTCCAAATCATCTCAGAGTTGCGTGCAGAGATCAAAACGCTTCAAGCTGACAATCTCAAATTGTACGAGAAAGTCCGATATATGCAGAGTTACCGCGAAGACTCTGGTTCTCGCCCAGTTACCCAATTAGATCCTCTGCCAGCGCCATCGTCTGGTCGATTGGACGACATGAGTAAATACCAAGCAAGATATGAAGAAGCGATGAACCCATTCGAAGCTTTCCGAGGACGGGTAAGTCTCAAGGAGAAGTGATGGCGGAACGTTGACTAATTGATTGAACAGGAAGCGACAAGAGCGTATCAAGCGCTCAATCCCGTCGAACGTAGTGTCCTGGCGCTCACTCGTGCGATTTTGGGCAACCGAAGAGCCAGGACTTTCTTCGTTTGTTATGCACTGGCTCTACATCTCTTGGTGATGTACACGACATACCAGTGCACAGGCACATCCAGCGGACAATTGCAGAAAGAAAAGAATCCTCACATAAGTTGAGGGATTTGTATTTTCTTCTGTTGGTATTATTATTTGCAGTGTACAGTACAGGACTTGGGCATGGATGGTAGGTTATACAGTAATTGATGTGTGATGATGGATAATGAAAATTGAATGATTTATGACCTGTTGATGTTATCATCTAGATGGCTTTTTGTTGCGATAAAAAGTGAGTGCGTGGTTTGATGAGATTACAACTGGTTTCATTGCCTGTGAAGAATTAGCTTTGCTTCGTTCACTGTGAATACGAGAAGCCTACCGTTTCTATACGACCGGGATCAATTCCATGCATGGCGGCGGTTTGCACGAGTGCGCGGACTTTTTCCTCCGTCTTCGATATGTAACCTATCATCTTTGCCGCCTTGACGGCTCTCTGCGTTGGCGTTGGTGATGCCGCAGTTTCAAATTCGCCAAGAGGTGGGTAGGTGGCCAACCAGAACTGTCGAAGGAATTCATTCGCAGCGGTCTGGCACGTCGTCATTTGTCTAAACAATCCGTCTGGAATCTCATCTTCAAGGCCAAGATTAATTATCGGACGGATATTAACGAATGGATGAATCATACTCTTTCTAGACCTAACATCTTGCCGACTCGCTACATTATGCGTCATAGAGAGAAGAGCTGCATCACCAGCTTTGCGTTCGATTTTAAGCTGATGCAGGATTAGTTAAACATGGATTGACATATACATTGTGAATGCCATACCTCCGCCAGCCTAGTATTCCAGTTTTTCAGGCTATCCCTCGTTTGCTGCATTATAACAGCAGGGTCCCCCTTCTATTTCCGATTGTGTATCGGCATATTTGGGAATACAATTGTGGGCGCAGTGACGTACCGGCTCCGTAGGCTCTTGACTCCCATTGGCCATACGGCCCTCAAAGTAACGTTCCCTGTCCTGCATGTCGAGAATGATTCCGCTTGATGCCTCCTCATCGCGCAAATCGTCGATCTCTATCTGAGAATACGAGTCCTACCAAAAGAATTAAAGAAATAATTGTCGCGGACAGAAGGAAGACCTACTTCACCGTGGTCTAATCGTCGTCGCTTCGCAGGTGGGATTTCTCCTCTAGTGATGAGAGAGGAAATGGGCCTTGTGGGTGGTGATTACAAGGAATACCACTTACAGCGCAGAGTTAAGCAGTCGTTCTGAATGCTCGTTAAATTTTCTGATGAGAGGAAGAGCAGCCTTTTGCCTTCCAGCTCGCATAGTAATATCTTTTTCGTTTCCGGTCTAGACAAAGAGTTTAGACGACATAATTATGGAAATTGAACCACAATACCTCATCGTGATCTTCCAACGTTGCTGCAAGGTCGACAAAGACTTCCACGTGCTCGTTTCGAGCTCGTCGGGGTTCAATTTCTGTAAAGAGATGTTAATCGATAAAGACTGCTCGTAAGAGAGGCAACATACCATCATCATCACGCTCAAGGTATTTATCAAAGATTGGATCGTCCTTGACAACATGTTGAGCCGCAGACGAACGAATAGATGCACGATGAGCATTGAACAGTTTGGATTGGAAATATCGCTTCCAGAATTGTTCTTCTGAGAGCTTTGAATGTATCGTTCAATAACATGGTTCGAAGTCTGAAAACTGGTAGAGACCGTACTTTATCAGGGACATTGTCGCCGTAAGCCTTAGCTACAATAGGGTATTCATCGAAGATATCGTGGACCAGTTGAGGTGTTATTCGAATCTTGATTTCGCCACCTTCAACCGCCTCTGGGCGAGGGTCCACTAGTTGGCCAGATTTACCCTTCTTCTGGGCTTCGGAAGAAGCTTCTGCAAGAATCAAGTGCTGTAAAAGGTTTAGCAAGACATGGGCCTGAGCCACTCATTGACGTACCTCTCGACCATCCCAGAACTCTGCCTCCGTGATCTGGCCCGTCATTACGAGCTCCTTGTGCAATGTCCCGATCTCTGGATTGCTCATGAGAACCTTCTTTCTGAGACGAAATTCGCTGACAGGGTCGTTCCCTGTGATGACCGGGGTGCCCCTTCGTTCACCATCTGCCACAGAGATTGCTCGAGCTACGGCTGGCCGAAGAGCAAGAGTTCCCGGTCGCGGAGTTGATGGTGCGGGTGTTTGAGCGGGACGCGTAGGTGTCCCATTGCTAGCAGTGATTGGAGGGAGGGTGGGCCTGGGTAGGGTATCGGGGGCGCTTCTGTTGCGGCCCACAATTGCAGTGAGCTCTTGTTTGAATTTTTCGCGTTCTACTACGGCCTGCGGCTGCGGTGCGGTGAATGTGAAGTTGTGGCCTGTTTCATCCCCGACCAGGGAAAGCTTTAGCCTGACTGCCGCTGCACCCTCTTTGCTGCAGAAGAGAGCTGCACGCGCGTGGTGAGTCAAAGAACGGCGGCTGAAAAAAGAAAGAACTAACACAAGGCCTCTGCGTAGGGGACGCGTATGGACGGGGCCTTCTTCCCATCCTGTGTCCATTGGAGATGTGTATCTGTGAGCTCGAGCAAGCCTGGCAATTTCTTGCAAGCCGCCTTCGCTGTGCACACCGTGGTAGGCATAAGCAAAGACAACACCACTCGGCTAACAACACTCATTACTAGTTATGTAAGCCCCTGCCACTTGCCAATCTAATCTCCGAGTCTTTTTTGGTCTCTACTCCCTGCTGTCACCATGTCCCAGGCAAAGAAACAGCTCGTCGTATTCGACTTTGACTGGTGAGCAATTTGATTTATACTTCTTTGCATCTGGCTTATAATCCCCTAGGTCTCTTGCTGACCAGGACACGGACAGATGGATATTCGAAGTCCTCGCTCCTGATCTCCGGCGAAAAATGAAGAGCCTGAAGGACGAAATACAATGGACCGATCTTGTGTAAGTAGCCACGCACCGACAATGTCAGGCTCATTTACGGTCTTCAAGGGCACAATCCCTTCGTGAAGCTCACAGTCGCTCGATCACAAAGGAGCAGATTATCCACGCCCTGGAAATTATGCCCTTCGTCAGTACTTTTCGATGTTTGGACAATTTATGCCACGACTAAAATCTAAAATTAGCATCCAGCTATGACCAGAGCAGTCACTGAACTCAAAGCTAGAGGCGAAACCATTTTCCTATGTTTGTCAAATTCTAACAGCACTTTTATTTCTACAATCCTCAAGGTTGGACCCGTGTAATTATTAATCAAGAAAAATCCCGACTCATACACAAATCTAGCATAAAGGCCTTGATAATCTGTTTGACGAAATCGTCACAAATCCAGCGGAATGGGATCCCTCAGGATTATTGAAGCTCAGGCGTAAAGTCGATCCCGCAGGCCCACAACATAGCTGCAGCGTAGGTTGCAGCCCGAATATGTGCAAAGGTATGAAAACAACCATCCAGAGCTACTACTCCTCATGCTAATACAACAAATTCCCAGGCGAAGAGCTAGAAGCTTTCCTCGCTGCAAGAGGAAACGAGTTCGACCACATTGTCTACGTCGGCGACGGCACCAACGATTTCTGCCCGATTTTGAGGATGAGAAGGTGAGTAGACCGTGTCCATTTGCTCCAGATGAAATATCTGACTGAAATACGATACGCGGACATCAGCCAAGACACCGTGTTTTGTAGGACAAGCCGCGGTCTGCAGAAGAGGATCCATAAAGAAGGAGAAGAGCGAGGGCTCAAGTGCAAAATCCACTACTGGGGCGGTGCTTGGGAGCTCGAAGAGAAATTCGCAAGACTCTAGTCGAAGAGTATCCATGCATTATCATCGATCAACGGATATATAGAGGAGAATATTAGACGGAAACGGAATAGCCTCAAACATCAGAATTTTGTACGTGGTACAGCGAGTCCGATTATTTCATCGCACAATTGGTGGTGGGTGAGAGAAGTGACAGGTCAGATAATTGAGGAATTGATGAAAAAGACAGGTGGGTTGCGGGCATAGACTTGGAATTGCTGAGCAGAAATTGTAAAACAAATCATGAGCAAGAATTGGACATTGGGACAGGGAAACAAGTGTTATATCGATTATGGAGAGAGGAGGGGAAAAGAAATGTGCTGCTGTTAAATCTCTGAATCATCGTTGCCAAGAATCTATAGCACCGTTCCCCCTTCGTGTATCCTTTGCACCTGTGAGAGAGGGTTGGCTGCCGTCAACATGCTGAAATGGGTTTCGCTGTTGTTGCTGCTGACCTGTGCTCATCGGCTGTCCACCAGGAATCACCGATGCTGAACCATAGAACGAAGGCGGCACCGCTTGAGTGGGTGCTGCCACGTGTCTCGTCGATCCAGCGGGAGGCCCACTGCCAATTGAATACGACGGGAACACCTCGGGCTGCATAGGCAGGAACATGGAAGGCCCCATATCGTTCCGCGAACCAAGGGAATCAAAAGCCCCTGCAGCGGGATTTTGAGTATAGGTCGTCGTCGCGTATCGGTTGTTCGCGGCTGTCGGATTCCCTGTGTATGCCTGCGGTGGGCTCGAGATAACGTTGGGATTGCTGTATGCAGCCGACGGGCCCTCGTTCCGCGCAGCTGACCTCACAGTCGACATAACTACTTCTCGTCTCCCGTTATCGTCATCCGCCATGACCGTCTGTGGTTGATAGGCATGAGAAAGCTTCGATGGTGGTGGGGGATAACGCTGAGTAGCACCCCACGTCGACATTCCCGACGAAGAGACCATCTCCGCCTGTTGTTGCAGATACTCTAGTTGAGGGTACGGCTGAGCAGCAGCAGCCTTCCCTGCCTGTCTACGTTCCCACTCCCGCATCGCGTCGTCCCGATTGAGAACCGGAGTCAACGCGTTGCGGCCACCTATGATATCCTGGGTCATATGTTGAAGCCGTGCAAGAGCGGGAGGAACTGCTGAATCCATTTGGTTAATTGTATTGGCGCGTGCCCGGGTATTAGGGACGTATGGATTACCTGGAACGTTGGTAGTGAGATGCGTCGCTCCAAGGTTTTGGTTCCCGTATTGCATGTTGCCCACATTGCCTCCTCCACTCGTTGTCAGTTGCCCGGTAGAATTTTGGTGAACGAGTCCTCTATGACCACCTGCTGGTGGATTAGAAACATACTGTTGTGGTTGAGCAGCGGGGGGTTGCTGCTGCTGCTGCGGTTGTTGCTGTTGCTGAGGTTGCTGATAGCTGGTAGGGTCAGATGTACTATAGCTTGCGGAGTGCTGCTGCTGGGAGGTCTGGGGAGTGATGTAGGGATTTCGGAACGTGTTCGCAGCCTGCGATTGTGCCTGAGCAGTGTAAGCCTGGTGTTGGGCAAGATGATGGTTGTATGATGCCGCATCAGTATATGCACGAGTCCCCTTCGGTTGAGAGGGCACTAATCCGCCGTAAGGCCGTTTTGGATCTGCACCTCCAGGGGTGGAGGTTGGTTGGTGTGTGTTGACAGCTATGCCATCGGGCTGTGCGGACAGAAATTATCAGGATCGGAAAAGACAGTCAAAAAAGTGAACATACAACGAAAGGCTTCGTGAACTTCTCTCCGGTGATAAAAGGGTGTAACCTTGCTTGTTGTGGAGTCCATCGTGTCACTGGGTTAAGATTGAGAAGACCTTGACAGAAATCAACGAAAGCTGATCGATTGTTCAACTCTGTGTAACAAAATCTGAGTGAGTAAAGATGAATCTGTCGTATCAATTTCAAACTCGCCTTTTTCCATCTCGTGAGCCTGTCGAGAAGATTTCGATGTTGGCAATGGGGCCGTGTTAATGATATCCGGCAATGATGTAGCCTTGAAATACTGCTTTCCTGGTTGCTCATTGGTATTGTGCTCCCGGGAGTATTGCTCGATGCTTTTCAATCGGTATTTCTTTTCGTTTTGGTTGGTATGACCGTTCCACACTTCATACGAGTCAAAAAACTGATTTGTTTGCTTTCCCATATTGAGCATGCTCAGCGGAGGCATCCTAAGCAAATGATTCAGAATTTGATAGACCTGAACAAGATAAGAGAAACATACCCTAGCATCTCAATGATTCGAGTGAGTTGGTTGTACTCGCTTGTACCCGGGAACAACGGCAATCCCAAGAAGAGTTCCACAGCTATGCAGCCAAGAGACCACATGTCTATTGCAGCAGTATAAGACATGCCGAGAAGAACCTCTGGCGATCGATAGAAACGGGACTGGATGTATGTGTACACAGTCTGACGTTCATGACACGCTGAACCAAAGTCAATAACTTTGATTTGCGGAGATTGCAAACTGGGACCAAAGACTGTCAGAAAAAGCTAAACCTGTCCTACTAATTAAATGTTCACTCACGATTTCAGCAAAATATTTTCTGGTTTTAGATCACAGTGAATAAGTCGGGCTTCTTTCAGCACCGTCAGAGCATCAAGAAGCTGCGCCATAAACACCTTGACGAGCTGGGTACTTAGTCCTTGGAATTGATTCTGTTTGATCAACTCGTAAAGATTGGAAGACAGCAGCTCAAACACCAGACACAGATGACTCCGGTGAATGAAGGAATCACGAAGCCGCAAAATGTGATGCTCATCGTTAGGATCACACGATTTGTTGAGCTGATCAAAAACACCATGAGACATAGAAAAAAGGATATAAGGAATGCAACATACCAATTCCAATATGGTAACTTCCATCATACTTTGGTTGAAGTAAGCTGGTTTGTTCTTCACGACTTTCACAGCGACAATTTCGTGTGTTTTCATGTTCTGGCATTTTACCACTTGTCCAAAAGTACCTTGACCTAGGATGTCAAGTATCAAGTACCTGTTAATGATAATTAGTTTTCAAATGAGAATTGCCAAACTTCGACGTACTTGTGTCCATCATCGCTTCCTAGCCAATCGTTCACGTAAAGAATGTAATCATAGTCATCGTTGTCGTAGCCATCATTGTGAGCTGGTTTGCTGGGTTTGGTCAAAACTCGTCGAGGATTATGTGTTGATTCGTAGCGGAATTGGGGGTTGCAGATACGATAGGTGTCCAGTATGTTGGTGGTCAGTTGGCGCAAGGGCTTTTGAATATTATATGAATCACTCATGGGAAGAGATTGTTATAAAAGGCTTACCGAAAGATAGGTACCATCTGTACCCATTCTCCGTCCTGTAGGTGGCACATCCAGTCTTGGTTGTAAATCGTGCGTTGTCCGCACACGTCTAAATCCAGGCGCCCTTCGCTTTGGCGGAGGGTCAACAGCCATAGGCTGATCTTGAGGATAATAATGAGATCCCTGACTCGTGTTTGGGTGCAAGTAGGAAAGGGGTGTTGAAGGATTCGAATGCGAGGACTTGATGCTAATTGCATGGGCGTGGTGAGAGTGCAAGGGAGGATGTGGGCTAGACGTGTCCATCGAGTACGATGTTTGATAAGGATTTGTCGACAGACTTGATGAATAGTTGCTGTTCGAGTGATTGGACTGGGACGTGTAGGCCGGTATTGGTGGTGTCAGCGATTCATTTTTGACTTGCGAATGGTTTCGACTGTGCGATTGATAAGGAACAGGGCGCTGCTCTGCCGTGGCATACGGATATGATGCCGTTGTTGGCGAATACTGAGCTTGGTGTGTATAATCCAAAGGGGAGGAGGAGATTGGCGTATTCGGAACGCGCATTGGTGATCGTCCGCTGCGAGAGGCCGAGGTAGAGTTGACATCCGGCTGGGCTGGCTGCAGACGCTTGGGAGGATGCGGAGGCGCCCCGTTGTAGTACATGTCGGCATATGAGTCGGTTGGCGATGTTGCTGTGTTAACGGCACCGGGACCGGCCAACGATGGCTGCTGATATACAGCACCTGTCGAATAGAACGAGTTGTGAGATAGCTGGGGCTGCTGGCGCGGGCCAGCAATGCCCTGGTTATCGGAGGCGAATGCGCCCTCAAGATCGTCGGACGGGTGATGGCGTCTTATGCGTGAAGATGCCAAGGTTCCACTGGCGCCGCCTCCCAACGATGTGCTGCGCGACAGCTGGGCCTGCCCTCCCGAGGTGTACGCCGAGAGCCCTGGGACCATCTGCTGCTCCTGTTCTAGGAGCTGGGAGATGCGTGGTTGTCTTGTTGGAGCCTGCGCCTGATGGACGGCCTGCATGCGTTGCGATGAAGCTTGGGGCGGGGGCGGGGGCGGTCCTGAATAGAGATAGGACGCCTGGGCAGCATGGGCGGCCTGGGCTGCTGAGGAAAGCGGGTCGACCTGGGTCTGCCAACGGGGCAGATCGAAGCTTTCGTTGGTGTCAGTCATGTACAGTTCAGGTTCCGACATGTTTCTGACTGTGGTTGTAACAATCGCTGATGCTGTTTGTTGTGCTCAATCCGGCAGCCTGCACCCCACTCAGTTGCACGGACACCGTCAGCGATGGACGAGCGGGACGAAGGAGCGTTCAGAGCACCGAGCGTCCAATTTGGCAGGTGGTGGTCAAGAGCTGTGTCAGTAAGGGGCTCAGGGTTGTCAGTCAATCTATGTGCCACCGATATCCTCCTTCAATTCTCCACCTTGGCAACCAATCTCTCCGTGTTCTACCCTCTCCGCACTCCAGCATATTCGATATACTGCCAGCAACCCCCATCGATTATCTTCAACGACTGCTCTCCATGTGACACATGCAAAAATAGTCTGCTTATTATCTACCCCTCTCATTTTCATGGTAATGTCCTTTCTACTTCTTTCAATGTCGCCACAATACCTTTCTCCGCTTCTAATGCCAGCTTTTGGCCTTGCCCCAGCGACAGAAACCCAGATGGGATGTCTATCGACAGAAAAATTTGCTTCTGAAAGCGCTTCGCTGTACACAATTATGAGATTTCTAGCAAGCATCTTGCGGCGCGGTCTGTTACGGCCCTTACCTAAACGCTGTGCCATGGGCAGAGCAATGTCCGAACTTGCTGATCGAAATAGAGACGTCGCTGCGGACACACCGCCAGGCTAACCATCCCAGCAATAAACACTTCAGTTCGCCGTTTCTGATCTATCCCATATGAAACACGGAAACCTACAAGTCTAGGAGGCATCGCACATGCCCAGTCTTTGCACAGATTTCCGCTCAGAACCGCATTTTCACCATTTCCGACTTCGGTGTTGCCATCGGCGGCGCCAATCCAGAGCATGTAAGTATCTACCATCTGAGTGATTTGCAGTACAAGAGGCGGTAGGGATGGATCGCTAGAATCTAGGACTTTTGTTTGTACCCTTGGTGTAGTTTCCGCCATGATGCAGTACAGATATGGGGCGGCTTCACGCGAGAGTATAGAAATACGAGCGCAAGGAAGCGCCTTCAAGTCGTGACTTTCCTAGAATAGTAACGCATATTGCCGAGTCAACGGGCGGCTTCGTTAAACCGCATCTACAGGCGCATCTCCCTATTTTATCAGAACCCAGGTAAATGTCTATCAAATCAGTCCGAACAATAAGCCCATCTTCTTCCTTGATTCGAATCTTTTTTTAAAAGAATTCATCCTCAAATTCTTGCGGCATAAAATTTGCAAAAAATGAATGTTGAAGTCCACATTGGTTGTGTGCGCTCGTTTGGTCATATGTGCGTCCTGAACGCGGAATCTCGGCTCATACTCGGTGGCTTGACTGCAGGTAATACAAGTAGGAATGTCATTAATCATGTATCAAAGCTCTTCTATTAGCTCCTGAATATATCTTGCCAAGCCCTTGAGCGATCGAGTGTTCGTCAAAATTTCTCGGTGAAACTTGGCCAAAAGTTTGCCAAAGGTTCAGGACAATTCAAAGACTACTTCATTACTTACTTATGCAGTTGTAGTCGCGGCGCTTGGCTTTACACACACGCGGTAAATTGTATGTGGAACGAATTGTGCTCTTCAAAATTTATCTTCTGCTCAAGCTTACTCCCTATTTGTAGCTTCAAGATATAACTCCCCTCTACCTCATTGCCACCGCGCACCTCTGCGAAATACCTTCTACCAATCGCGACGTAACTCCGTAGAATAAAGTGCTTGCGCTGTCCCCCTTGTTGTTAATACACGACCACAACATCCTCGACGTCGAGATCAACGGTGGCGTGGCCGTGGGGAGTCTTTCACAAGACAGTATGTCGGCTCTTTTTCGAGCTGTTAGAGAGCTCTTTGATATATGCAACAGACTGGTCGGTATCTGAGCGTTATATTTCAGCACCTGACTCTGATAGGCTGTGAGCAAAGAAAGCTAGTGCCTCATATTAAAAACCAGAGCTCTCGTGCTTCACTTTACAGACAAGAGCGCGTCGCATGGGGCGCGTGTATAAATATGGGTGGAAATATCCGTGGCCATTCTGTCGGTGTAACGGGAATGGCAGAGATTCCACTACTAACACCTTATCATCCATCAACGTTCAACTGCGGTCAAGGAGAGCATATGACATAACTCAGAGTTCTTGAGTTCTTCGCCCATAGCCCTCTATACCCGTCCATGGCACAGATTATGACGTTTCCGTGCTCTCACCCGTGTATTTTCTCTGAGGCGCTCTAATTCTCCCAAGTGTCGAATCTCTCGAAAACGTGGTCTCAGACATTTTACGTTTGACTTTGTATTGATTTTCATTGGGTGAATAGAAGATTGACTCGGGCGGGTGTAGTTCGCGGGCTGGTCATCTGAGAGGCGTAGATGGTATTGAATGACAGTAGCTGAGAAATATAAGAATGCTATTTTTTGGTGGCTTACCTATCCACGAAACCTTCTTTCCCCAGCCCTCTCCACTTTCAATTATATATTCTATCTGCATCAGCAGGTAATTATAGTCCTCCACGTCGGGATTCCGGCGGGACTTGCGCAGTGCCTGAACAAGATTGTGCGCCTCCGGAATGATGCATATGTACGATGCGAGCTTAATAGAGCCGTGGCCCATGGAGAAGTACCTTTAACGTTCCTACCATAATAATTTGCCAATTCTCTGCGTTATGATACCAGCGAAATGCTTTTATAGTTGCCCTGATCGTCAAAAAGCGTACTACCCGCGAAGGGAGAAGAAACAAAAAGAGGTTCGCAGTAAAACCATGTTTCAATGTCGACATCTCACAGCTGCCTACTTCCTTACCATCGTGGGACGCGTTAGAAGCGAAGATATTCCTTGAATTCGACCAATGTAAATATACCTTCGTGCCAACTTATTCCCTCAGTTGAGTTTGGTCATGTTGCCATTAGATATCTGCCTGAATCTTTGGTATCGAAGAAGCGAAGAATGGCGGGAGCAAAGCCATTAGTTTATACGAGTATTTATAAGGGGGCGTACAATTGATGCTCGGATGCCTTTGGGGACCCACATCGCGCGACGCTTCCTATAATGGGGAATTTACCCTTTCTGTCAAGTTGCAGACGTCATTTCTGACGATATTAAGGGGAAATGAAAACATGGTCTTCTAAGCGCGGGGTCTCCAGAAACGAGTGAAGTATGATTTGAGAAGAAAATAACAGAGCAGTAGTGGGAATAACAGAGTTGGAGTGTAACCAAAATTATGCTGTTCTAATATTAGAACGCGTATTTCTCACCAGTGTTTGCGCGTTTATGACATGAACTAGACTCACTTCTCCCGTAGTTCTGTCGCCCTCGTGGTAAGTAAAAGATTCCAGATACCCCGACACTAGATAACAATTCCTTGGTTCAAGCTTGCCTAGATTGACGATATATATCAGAATTATTTCAAAACGGCCCCAACCATCCCGAAATCGGGAGCGCAGCTGGTTCCTATTGCCTATCAACGGCCCGGTGCATTAACCGCCCACAAGTTACAATCGAATGGAAGAGCACGCGCAGAGCGCCAGACCCGGTTGCAAGTGCTCTGAACAAATCCTCCAAGCCTACAAAGGAGCAATCAGAATATATGTATGTGTATGCAGATGAAACGAATGCGCTCGAGATTTAAGATCGATTAGTTGTCAACGTCAATGGAGACATAGTACCCGGCGCCGAAGGAATTCGCAGTATTCCAAAAAGTTCTGCAATTGTATATTTAATATCACATTTCTGGTCAAAACAAAAAGATCCATAGAATGAAGAGCCAGGCGATCCATTGACGATCAACATCCACCTACTTTGACCAGGAATTGCTTCTGCGACTTCGGTAGACATTGATTCTTCGGGTGGATAAAGATAAGTATATGTAAATGAGCTTCAATGTCCGCGTTATGTTGCCAGTCTCAAAATGTACAAGTGTTAAAATGCCAGACGAAAAAGGGATGGAGGGGGTGTCCAGCCGTATTAGATACGGAGGCGCGTAGAATGTTGCACAACAAAAGACAACTTGGAGGCGTGCTAGCAGAAAAGCCTTCTCCACCAGGAGATGAATCTGGTCCACCAACCACCTTCCCATGAATCGTTACGTTGCTTCGTACTGACCCATATTGATCCAGTCCCAAAATGGACCACTCTTCCCTCGAGTCCTTCGTCTTCGCCTTCTTCTATATCCACGTGCCGAGAATGAGGCACAGGAAAACGGGGCAAAGGACGTCGAGAGACAAATGCAGGAAACAGATCGAGAAGGCTCATGATCTCTGGATTAGACAGATCAGGTGAGGTCCATACGCGGAGGTACTGCTCGTCAGCATCGTCTTGGAAAGCATCGTCAAAATTGAGAGGACTAGCAGACTCCCCATAATGGGGCTTAGCACTCCGAGGCTCTTCTGCATCTGGTCTAGAAGAGGCGAGAACGGAGTCCGTGTTACTGAGGGAGGAGGAGGTCATAAGAGTTTGGGACGGGGGAGCATCTAAGAATGGATCACTTGGTGCTCGGGCGCGCTTCGGTTGTACGTTTGAAGCGCTTTCAAAAGGTTTCTGATGAGAAGGCAATGGCTGTGATTGTGCGCGCGAATGTAATGTTGGTAAACTGGAGTCTTTCCTGTGACCATAAGCAGTGCCCGGGACTTTCAGCGAAGGCGTCTCTTCAAACGCAAGTACCTGATCAGGCGGAGTTGTATTTAGAGTGGTCTCTAAGCCAGCCATGAGAAAATACGCACCCCTTTGAGTAAATCAATAGCTTCGAGCATAAAATCCTTCCCACTAAGTGAAACATAGACAGCGGATCGTGAGTTCACATTATACGGAGGCGCAGTCGAGCACGTACGCAGATTCTTTGAACACTGCGTCATCAATTTCCCATTCGACCCGGTTGCCGCCTGCACCACCAAGATTCTCTGGAATGACCTGCAATCGCATTACGGCCCACAGGCTGTCAATAAAAAAGAAATTTAGTCTTTTTTTTCTGTGAAATGCGAACTCTAAACTTACGCCTCGAAAAATGGTGTTGTACCAGGCATACCCGAGTTGCACCAGTTGTGCAAAAACCGTTCCATTCGTTCATAGCGCTCTAGAGTATAGAATGGGAGTTACGACTACGTGTCAAAATTCATTGCAGCTGCCGCACCTTTCTTTGCCTCTCTATTATTTGGATTCGCTCGGGCGTGAGGCATCAAGGATCCTCCGGGAGTGGTTGCGCTGAGGTGCGCTTGGAATTCAGCATGTCTACGCATGTTCACAGAACGATGGTATGCTGATCGTATTGAGGATTGTATTCGGGAGAAGGGGGCACGTTGTGAGGGGGGAAGGGTAGCGAGAGTTTGGGTCATCAGACGCCCTGAGTTATCGTCCTGGCCATAATACCTGGCAGATTCTCGAATGAAACGACTATAGAATACACTTTCACTCAGTGGGGACTCACCAGGACCGACAGTATTCTGCGAATTGCTCAAGGTCACTCGAAGCTACGCCAGATGGTGTTGCAGATCTGTTTCTGCTGTTCGGTGGGGGTGTGGGTCGTCCATTTCTGGTTCCCCTAGACCGACCGGGGAATGAGGGAGAGGTGGGGGACATCAGCCGTCCTGCCGATCTCGGGCTTGTTGGGGGAGGAGACATAGAGGTTGTCGACGGTAGATCATAAAGAAGGGTTTGTGAGTCATGTTGGCTGTTTAGCACAGATGAAGATCTGAAGGAGTTGTCGAAGTTGAGGGCTGAGGGTGCTGGCCGCGGCCGTGGTGTTTGCAAGCGATAGGATGAGCCAGACATGATGCCCAAAACTCGTGGCAAAGGGAGCTCCGAGACAGAGAACCACCGGGGTTCGGCTCTGTTCTGAGCAGCGACGTTGAATGGATATGTACAGTCGACAAGCTGGGAGAAAGGAAAGGGATTGTCGAGGAGGAGATGGGTAGATCGCTGAGGGGAACGCAGAGAATGGAGGCCAATGCGATGATGAGCGGGGCTGTACCCACATTTAGACGCAGCGGTGTACAGTCACCGTCACCGCCGTCACGCTTCTTGCCATCCTCTTGCTCTACGTCCCCCTTCCTCCCCTGCTCGATGCCTCCCGCAATCACTCTGTCTTCTGCATGGACTCTCTATTATCACTCTTCGCGCCCAATGTCCACATGCTACAATGATCATCTCCCGTCCCAATTCTCGCTCTGGCTGGTCTAGGTCAAAAACTTCATATTCTGTATGGTACGATCTCCGAGGAACACTTCGGGGCCCGAAAACCTGCTCAGCTTCACCGTGTCTCCTATGTTGCGCTCTATGACGAATAAATTCACTTGCCCACTGTATTCCGCCACAAGAAGCCCAAAAGTCTATTAACTTTGTCAACCATACAAATGCCCAAATCCATTCAAAACTCAAAGCATCAGCTTCGATTTCGGCCGATTTTATTCCTTCAAGATCGATGGCTGCATACTTCACGCATCCATACAATACATTCATGATTTCTGACCACCTTTCATATCATATCTTGCTTCATCCTGTGTCGTGCAGCAGCCCCACAAGTCCCCGAGATATGTACATCATTTCCGCTTAGCCGTAATGTCAAAGGAGGGGGAACCGGTGCCCGAGCCCTCTTCAATTCTCGCTTTAGGCAGCAAGTGGGCAATCCGGCACTCTGTCGGCATGGGGTTGCGCAGCACAGAGCATTTGCGACGCTCAAACTCTAGTCGAAAATACGAGATATATATCAGAATGCGCTCATGCTTCCTCGAGATTAGGCGCGGGCAGCCCGTCGGTCAGTACAGATCCTCGAGACGACAGGCATCAGGCCTAAGTTCCGACGCGCCAAGCAGATAGATGCTCCAACGAAATTGACGCTTTGCTATATTTACGGTGACTGACATACGATCGAGTCCCATTAATGAGCGCCGTATACTTGATATCGGGTTGCCCCCGTAAGTCGCTGAACATCATGATCATTGCTCCCCAAACAATTACTAATGCATCTTCATATCCAAATTGTTCGTCGTATCCTCAGTTAATAAGCATCGCACCCGACTAGATGCGTACGTGCGTACGTACGTACGTCCGCGCCCAACCTTCAACATCAGAAGAAATACGATGTGTAGCGGACCGGCGGCGGACGAGCGCGAAGATTCTGTTCTTCAAGTGCGCAATTGCCCCTTCTTCCAATCGGTCGGTTTCAAGTTTCCCTGAATTCGGAAAAGGCAGATGCTACTTATGTATTGCAATGATGTACATGTTTTTTTGTGCTTATCGACAGGTAAACACAATCTCGTCTTATCTGCATGTTACTACCATATCTAACGCGATCTCCATCGAGGAGCAATTTAATTTATGAAGGATGTCTAATTCCTTTCTTCGAAATCCGACGGAAACAAGGGTCCATTCAAAGTTTCCCATGTTCGATATGTCAATGATATGTCTTCACAACACCTTCATCTTGGACAGTTTGTGCGTTCTCAGCCGTAGCAAAATACGGTCGCTGAAGCTCGAATTTGGCTAGTCATCCTATCCATCATCATCACTTGTCAAAGCGGCCCTTTTAGACTGCATGCCATACTGCAACATCTCCTTATGATAAGCT
This sequence comes from Pholiota microspora, assembly GCA_003314615.1. Lineage (NCBI taxonomy): Eukaryota > Fungi > Basidiomycota > Agaricomycetes > Agaricales > Strophariaceae > Pholiota > Pholiota microspora. The sequence goes on from QFFD01003290.1 coordinate 34,795, forward strand.
GCCATAGTTGTAGTCGGTTATAGAGCACAAGTAAGTGTCGTTCTATTTTTGCCAATTGTAGCCCCTCAAGCTGACGAATTTGCGCAGTAAAAACTAAAATATAACTTTATTCGTGACAATCTTCTGGGTGCGTCCTTCCTAATCTTGTATTGAGTTTTGTGCTCTATCATTTGACTTGTTGATGCATTTTCGAACAGAAGATCAGGTACGACGCTTCAGCTTACCAACGCCTTCCCTCGAGGCTGGACTCGGGCTTATCTGCTGCTCGATCTCGACCAATGGCGAGCATACCATCTCGAATGTCTAGGGCGGTAGTGAACAGCCGGCGGCATCTGACAAGACAGACGGTGCAAAGGGCTGGGGCGGTAGTGGGTCCACCCTGGATGGGCGTTCAGACTCAAAGGGTGGACTCGCGGGTGCACTGGACTAAAAATATTTGGATATTTAGGCCTCAGCAGAGACGCCCTACGTGCTTAATCCTGCTGGCGCGTGACGCCAGACGTCCATGTGCAGCGATCTATTGAGTTGTGCCCACGGCGTCGATGCCGACATATCTGTGTTCTCGGATGGATCCGTGACTGTTTGAAGGCTCTGAGGAGGATCTGGTACGCAATGCTGGTCGAGGGTGCGCATAGTAGGAAGGTTAGGCTTCAGCTGCTGGGGTGGGTCTGCTGTAAAGGTTGGGCGGCGTTGACAGTGGAAAGAAGACGCGAAGGAGGGTTTGCAAGAATGCAATAGGGACCGATTCGGGCAGAGGTATTCTTGGAATAAACGGAATCAGTTTTGGGCAGGAAGATGAATTGGTCCTTTGCGAAACATAAATAGCGGGAAAGGCCGAAGGACTGGATACGAGATCGAGGATCTCGATAGATGTGGTTGGGCCGACACGGCAACGGGCGTTCCACGTGGATGGGGTGGCCGGCCAATCGGGGGACGGTTGCGCATTTCGGAGCGGGGGGGCGGTGGTGTACCGATAGGCTGAGAAGCGGTGGATGTGGGGGGACGGAGGCAAATCTCTGATTGAACCGGAATCCGCGGCGGTGGGTTCTGATAAAAAGAGTTGGGGCATTTCGCAGTTTGTGGCATTTCTCCTGCACGGCATCTCCCGCACGGCGATCAGAGTGGAATGAACGACAATCCTGGCCAGCAACCACCACTGCGCTGGGAACACAAGAAGATGTCGCTCGACTTTTCGTACAGCAACCAGGACATCGACCCGCCCTTTGAGCAGACGCAGCCGCAGCACCCGCACTACCAGGACATGGACACCGACCACGCCGGCTACGGCCTCTTCGGCGACAGCGCGTCCCCCACCGCATTCGCGTCCCAGCGCTACCGCACCAACGCGTCCTCGTCCTCGTCCCTCAACCACGGCTTCGACGGCCTCTACGGCCACCCCTCCTTCGCCGACGGCGGCGTCCCCGCCTTCAGCCCAGCCGCAAACGGCAACCCATACGACATCATCACCAACATCAGCAGCGGCAAGGTCTCCCCGCTCACCCCCAGCGACTCCGTCACCAGTCTCCACCACCCCCCCGGCTTCCCCCCCGCCGTCGCCGGCAAGGACTACCCCCCGCAGGCATTCAACGACATCCACGAGAGCCGCCGTCTCCCCGCCGTCGGCGCCGGCTACCACACAGACTACCCCGACGACTATGCCATCGGCGGCATCAACAGCGGCATGCCCTTCAGCCCCGGCGCCATGCAGCACTTCCAGGACCGCCTCGCCCGCTTCCCCTCAGACCGCTACTCCCATCCCAACGGGCCCCCGCCCGCCCACGCCCTCCCCAATCCTCACGGCGGCTCCGACCTTATGCGTGGTGTCGCCCCGCATGCGACCTTCCGCGAAAATCACGTCTCGCCATATGGCGACATGCACTATCTCAACGACTCCCATTCAGACATGAATCGCATGCACGCAGTCGACGAGACGTTGGCACGCATGAAGCTCCAGGGGCACCCCATCATGGGCGCTTCCAACGACTTACAAACCTTCAT